>KE504840.1:419990-430126 GCA_000441515.1 Elaeis oleifera
ATTTATAATTCATGTACTAATACAAAGGAGCACAACCGTCAACAGGCTGACGATTGGCTTTGGGACACTATTCCCAGCACCTTTTCCATGGTGGGCTAGTAGTAATCTTATCGCAAAATCTTATAGGCTAGAGATTTGTCCCCCAAGTGGCTTCCACAAATTTCTTCTTGTACTTCTCTAAGTGCATAGTCGGCATCGGTTGGTCCTAGGCACTTCAGTAAGAGAAGAGAGAATGACCTTTTGTAGAGACGATCATCCATCATTACATACTGGGAAGCTGCCCATCGGGTTCGTTTTGCTTTCGCAGGATCTTCAGGGAGGACTCTGTCGGACAGATACCGGATGATCGGATCCATCCAACTAGGTTTGGTTGTTAGTTGTAACATTTTTTCATTTTTGTCGATGCTCGGTTGCTCAAGACACTCCATAAATGTTCGGCCCAGCGAACTGTAAGCAGTCATTGCCAGTCTGGAAAGTGCGTCGGCTCGAGCATTCTCGATCCTGGGTATGTGGAAGATCTCGAAGTATCTTAAATTTGTCATGAGATTTTTCACCTTTTAAAGGTATATTGCTATGATTGGGTCCCAAGCTTCGAATTCGTCTTTGACTTGTCCCATGATCAGTTGAGAGTCAGTGAAGACTTTCAGACTGTCAATCTCAAGCTCCTTAGCCATTTTCAAACCGACTAAGAGAGCTTCGTATTCGGCTTGGTTGTTTGAAGCTTTAAAGTCGAACCGAAGGACGTACTCGGTGACTATCCCTTCTGAGTTGGTGAGAATGAGGCCAGCTCCACTGCCTTAAGCATTTGATGCCCCGTCGATATGCAGCACCCAGGTCGACCTTAGGTCGGGCTCGGAGGTTGCAGCCTCCTTCGTAGTTGCATCTTCCGACTTGTCATCGGTCATTGTGCATTCTGCGATGAAGTCGGCTAGAACTTATGCCTTCATGGACGATCGTGGTCGGTATTGTATGTCGAATTTGCCTAGCTTCACTGCCCACTTCGCCATTCATCCCGATGTATCAGGACGGTGCAAGATCACTTTTAATGGTTGATCGGTAAGGACCATAATGGAGTGTGCTTGGAAGTAGGGGCGAAGCTGTTGCGCCGATATGATCAGAGCATAGATCATTTTCTTTGCTCTTGAATGTCGCACTTCGACGTTGTGGAGTACCTTGCTGGTGTAGTAGACAGATCGGTGAATTCGATTTTGTCTTTCCGAACAAGTACCGAGCTAACCGCCTCTATCGATGTCGCCAAGTAGAGATATAATATTTCTTCGACCTTTGGTTTATGAGTAAAGGTGGTGAAGTCAGGTATTTCTTCAGGTCTTCGAAGGTTTGTCGGCATTCATCTGACTAGGAGAAGTCCTTCGTTTGCCTCAAAGTCTTAAAGAATGGTAGACACCTTTCAGCCGATCTAAAGATAAATCGATTGAGTGCGGCGATTCTGTCATTCAGTTGTTGTACCTCTTTCTTCGTATTTAGATGCTTCATGTCGATGATAGTTTTATTTTTCGGGGTTGGCTTCGATCCCTCATTGCGAAACAAGAATCCAATTTTTTTTAAGGTTACTCCGAACGCACATTTGGTCAGATTTAACCTCATTTGGTGTCATTGGAGCGTGTTGAAAGCTTCTTCCAAATCTCGAATATGGTTCGAAGTCTGGGTGCTTTTCACCAGCATGTCATCCACGTACACTTTCATGTTTCGTCCAATCTGTGCTTTGAAGATTTTGTTGACGAGTCATTGATATGTAGCTCCGATGTTTTTCAGATCGAAAGGCATTACTTTGTAGTAGTATAAGCCCTTGTCAGTCACGAAAGCTGTGTGTTCCTCTTGCTCTGGTGTCATGCGGATTTGATTATATCTAACCAAGGCATCCATAAAGCTCAGTAGTCGATGGTCCGATGTCACGTCTACCAGCTAGTCAATTTTTGACAGTGAGAAGCTGTCTTTTGGACTGGCTCGATTCAGGTCAGTGTAGTCGATGCAGATCCTCCATTTTTCGTTAGTCTTTTTCACCATGACTACGTTGGCGAGCCAGTCTGGATATGTGGCTTCTCTGATGAAGCCCGCCGCGAGTAGTTTGTCGACTTCCTTATCGATGGTTTTTTATCTTTTCGAGGCAAAAGATCACTTTTTCTGTCTCACTGGCTTGACGTTTGGACTGATGTTGAGCCGATGGGTCATTATTTTTAAAAATGCCGAGCATGTCCATGGCCGACCAAGCAAAATATCAGCGTTGACTTTGAGCAATTTGATTAGTTGTTGTCGCTTCGAGTCGGACAATTGTGATCCGATTCGGATCATTTGCTCGGAATTTTTGTTATCGGGATGGAAGTCAATTGTTCGGCTGGCTCACCCCTTTCTTGGTTCTCCCTTTGATCTAATTTGTCAGTCGGTAGGGAGTCTTCAGGTTTATTATTCTGGACAGAGATCGTGAAATAGCGTCGAACGAGTTGTTGATCCCTGCACATTTCTCTGATGCCATTTTTGGTCGGAAATCGGACTAATAGGTGGTATGTCGAGACTATCGCTCTCAGGGCATTTAGTTCAGATCTTTCGAGTATCGTGTTGTAGGCCGAGGGTACTCGGACGACCGTAAAGCTTATGAAGATGATGCTTTGTTGTGGTTCAATCCCAGCAGTTAGGGGAGGTGATTTCTTCTTCCACCGTGACCGCATCTCCAGTGAAGCCGACTAACGGTATCGAGATTTTTCTGAGTTGGTCAATCGATAATTTCATTTGAGAGAAGGTCAAGTAAAATAGAACGTTAGTTGAGCTTCGATTATCAATAAGTATCATTTTTACATCATAATTCGCTATTGTTGCTGAAACAACAACAGCGTCATCGCGGGAAGTTTGGATTCTCCGAGCATCTTCCTCCAAGAAGGTTATTACATCATGGAGTCTTGGTCGCTTCGTTGACTCCTCGTCGGAAGTTGCCCCCCAATCCAGCCGTCTGGTGATCATATTGATGACTCCCGCGGTCGGTTGGTTATTCACAGCTTCCTCAGTCGTTTGGGGTCGTCGATCGAGAGGGGGTTGAGTCGGTGGTTTCCTCCTATATTTTTCGAGGTAGCCACATCGTATCAGGACTTCTATTTCATCCTTGAGCTGGATGCATTGTTCGGTGTCGTGGTCGTGGTCTCGGTGGAACCGACAATACTCCGTCGTCGGGATGAGGCTTGCTTATTGGATGGGGGCCTACTTGTTTCGGTCGGAGCCCCACTCTTTTTTTGCTTTTTCTTCTGACCTTTATTTTTGTCTGGCGTCGGTCAGAAGCTCTTTCGTCCGCGCGCATGTATTTGTACGTGCATTCTAAGAGTTCAGCATACGTTCGAGGGAGGATTTTATTCAGTGAGTACGTGAATCGGGAACCCCTCAGACCTCTTTTCATGGCCTATATGGCTATGTCTTCGTTGAGGTCCCTGACCTCAAGCGTGGCCGCGTTGAATCGTGCCACGAAATCTCAGAGTGTTTCGGTCTCTCCTTGTTTGATCGAAAAAAGACTATCCAAGATTCGTGGCAGCCTCCGACTGGTGCTGAAATAGGCCACGAAGGAATGTTCCAACTGCTCGAATGAGTGGATGCTTTCCGACCGAAGCCCAGAGTATCAAGCCCGAGCAGCTTTCCGAAGTGTACCCGAAAAGTCGATGCACAGGAGGGCGTCAGTTGCTCCCTAGATGTTATGAGAGCCTTGTAGCTCTCGAAGTGATCGATTGAGTCGGTGGAACCGTCATGGGGCTCCACATGCGGCATCTTGAACTGAGTCGGGATCAGTTCGTTCAAAATAAGTCGGGAGAGAGGCTGGACGGTATGAAAATCAAAATTATTTGACGATTTCTGACCGTCTGTCTGGAGCTGGGCGAGTCGGCGGTCGATTTTCTCAAACTTACGTTCGTAGTCTTCAAGCCGCCGGTGATGGGAGACTCCGGGGGTTGATCCTCCTGACGAATTAGAGGCAGATGATGTTCGTGGTCGCTTCCCTTCCTTGCTCGATCTAGCTGAGAAGGAGAGGGGCGCCGTGAATGGTGGGTGGCGCGTCGAGATTGCCGCGAGTACCTCTACTCATCTCATTGAGAAAGCCGAGATCGTCGCTCTGGTGGAGGGGACAGAGATCGCCGTGGATGACAGCGGCTATGCTTGGAAGGCGCTGAATGAGCCACCGGTTGCTCCACCGACGATTGTGGTGGCTGGATTTGCTGTTGTTGGAGGCTTTTGACTGCCTCCGCGATGACGTTCATTTGTTGCACGATCGCAGCAATCTGAGTGTCTGTGGTAATCACGGGGTGTGGAGAACTGAGCTCTGCTACCAGAGGCAGGGGAAGGGCCTCTTCCCGATGGGAAGAGTGTCTCGTCGAGCCGATCGCCGTTGATCGTTGAGCTCTGATTCTCGTCATTGCGAGTTTCCTTCTTATCGTTGTTTTTCGTCCCTATTTGGCACGTCAATCTGTTGCTGCCAATCCCCTCGTCGTCTGTTCGTCGGAACGAGCACCTGCAAAATGAAGTCCGCACTGACCGGAGTTATCTCCGACGGAGACCCTTCGATGCTTAAGTCAGAAGGAGACTGGGCAACAGTAGAATGAGAACGGAGACAGAGCTCAACGTATCAAAATTAGCTTACCGAAACTTGTTGCCTTACCCCCTTTTATAGAGTAGATTGTTGTAACTATCGGATATGGTCTCGCATTTAGCGACGTAGAATCACAGGGCAGTAATCTCGTAGTGGGTTATTAATCCTCATGGATTACGTCGCGGTATCAGTGGAGTAACCGTCCGTGACGGTTATGACATATTTGAATGAGTCGGCCAACTGTGTGTCGGAAGTCGGTTGTCAGTTAGTAACTCTGAAATACCGACGGTCGAAGTAATTTATTATCTGTAGAGTCCGAATATCGGCTGCCTATCGATCTTGATTCGGTGAGGAGTGTTCGGTTGGTCGATTTAGAGTAGCATCGATCTGCTCAACCGACATATAGTCGATAATCGCTTTCAGGATTGTCTGTCCGTTTGGTGGGTCGAGTCAGATGTCGGTCGGTATGTGCCGGAGATCGATCGATTTATGGAGGTCGGTCAGTTTACTCCAACAGTTATCATAGCAACACTACCTATGTAATGCATCAAATGCCACCCAAGCTTCTTCACAGTTTTGTATGTCCAAAGCTGTGCTTTCTAGAGAGTACTGTGTCCTCCTACTCCAATGCAATATTTCTTGCCAAAATTTTGTGTGGTATCGACGGTCTCTTTGTATATAGCCTTTGCATCAAAATCTAGTTTGAAAAACAACTACTGACTTTGATTTCCTCTCTTCTTCTTTTATAGGTTTTTCTCTTCTAATGCAATGAAATAATTACTCTCAAAAGAAGCAACAACAAAAGCACAACCATAGTGGGAACATCATTCAAAAATCATTTTGCAAGCATTCTTCACATGATGTTGGTTGATAGATGATGGGGTATGGAGGCCAACCATGCACATCATTACACAAACCTTTTATTGTCCTAAAACCACTCTGATCAAGCATTCTAAAAGAATCAATTTTTAGGCAGCGGAGACTCCAGATCAGTGTATGATAGATCAAGCAATGACAAACTGCGCACGCCTTCAAAAGATGATAGAATGGAACATGATAATCTATTATAGAAGTGGTTTATATTTTTACCATCACTAGTATTGTGGAAGGACGACATCTTAGTCCTACATTGGTTGAGTCAAGGGAGCCTCTATCTTATATGGAATCAATGCATTTTCTCCCCTAACGAGGCATCTTTTACATGGGACAAGACCGTGAGGCTCAAGATGGCATTTTGACATAATAGAGGCCAAAGCAGATAATATCTCGCCAAGACAAGCACAGAGACCGACCCATTCAACCTATCAAGGCCATCCGATTCCCTGATCGTAATATTGGCACTAGAAAAAGGACCACCTCCTGCCCACGCACATAGAGTCTCTCTTGACTGGGTGGCTACGTACTATTGTAGGAGGATGGTACTTTTAGTCCCACATTGGTTGTGAGTCAAAAAAAATTCTGCTTTATATGAGATCGAGGCCTTCCCTGCTCTAGCAAAGCATCTTTTACATAGGACAAAATCGTGAGGCCTAAGATGTCATTTTGATATACTAGAGGCTAAAGTGGATAATATCTCACCAAGGTGGATGCAGAGACCGACTTATCCGAGCTATTTGAGCTCGTGACTGCAGCAACTAGGTTGCCCAACTTATTGTGGGATAACTCCACATTAGTGCATTATTACCGAAGCCAGACAATTTATGCAAGTTTACTAGATTTTATTTCAAGTGCTAGACTTCCACTGTACTTGTTATGTGCTCAAATTCAAGAACTCATTATGTGTTCGTTAGGTTTTCCTAGTTCATAAGGGATTGAATGCTATAAAGAGACCAGAATTAAAGCATGGTCATGTTTCCCAGATAAGGAGGAGTGAACCCAGATATCTAGATAATTCAGATATACAAATCTTTTTTAGCCAGCTAAGTTTTCTAGACTAGAAGGGATGGAGACAATGAGAGCATTACTGGTGAATATCAACTACTTCAGGTTCACCACCTTACCTAATTCATGAGTATACGTCTAAATAAATGATTGTAGAGAAGTATAGTTTCCTAAGATAGGAGGAATGGGATTTGTTAGCATAATTATACATATTTAATTTCTCCCATTAAATCGGAGAATCAACTTGCTTGAAAATAAACATAATTAATCACCCCATAGTATTTATCTCACAAATTTTTGATTTTCAAAATCAACCCAAGCACTAGGTTTCCATAACCTAACCCTAATCCATATTATTCATCTAAGTTAAAGATAAAATAGTTAGGCTTCGCCTTGATTGGGGGATTAGAGTGTAAAGCCCTACACTAACCTTCTTTCACCTAAATTGTTCTCCACCTACAAAGATTAAACCAACCAAATTAGAGAAAATATATAAAAAATGATGAGAGAGGAGTGGAGGGTGTAAATTGGGATTAAGGGTAGAAATTACATTAAAGGAAGAGAGATCTAGAGAGAGAATTTTGAAGGATTATGAGAGGAAGGAAAGGGAGGGGATAAATGAGAGCAGGACTAGGTTTTGAGTGGGGAGATAGAGAGGGGAAGAGGGGTTTGCAGGTGGCAGAGTAGGAGTAGCCTTCAATGATGGGATGATGGTCGCATTCCGGATGAAGGGCCAACAAGGAGGTGAGCTATTGGGCTCTTGGTAGCTATGACCAGTTGGATCATTGCCCAAAAAGTTATATAAGCTTAATGAGAAAGTCTCTGTGCACTGCATGCGGTGCAATAAAATTGACGTGGAGCTCACTATCCAACTACATTGAAGCATGCAGCTACTGCTTTTCAATGCATATTTAATACCTGCAATTTTACTTTTCGTTTAGAATTTTGAACAACAAAATATCCCTCTTGTTCTAAAAAAATTATGACGTTCTGTGATCATATTATGATATCCTGCAGTCAAATTATTATTTTCTACACACAAAGTTATAATTTTTTTCAGAAATCATAAAGAGTGAAAGATAGTTTCGTCATTGAAAATATATGAATTTTAAATGATGAAAATGCTCCTCTGTTCTTTATGACATTCTGTGACCAAATTATAAATAGGAAGTCATAATTTGATCGCAGGATGTCATAATATGGCAATAAGATGTCATAATTTTTTCAGAAGATGAGAGGTATTTTCATCATTCAAAATTTCAAATGAAAAAGTGAAACTGCAGGTATTAAATGTGCATTGAAAAGTGATGGCTACGTGGTCCAATCAAATGGGATAATGTATTTTTCTATACCGTACGTGATATACAAAAAATTACTCTCAGCCCAATTTGGGTGTCAATTTAGATTCTCTCGTGCCACTTGCGTCACGGCTCTTTCCAGTGGTGTAGCTTTCACGGACTTGGGCAAGCAAGCTTCACATGTCCTTTGGGCTTTCCAGTGGTATTTTTGGACAAGCTTCTTAGGTGTAAGCCCTGTGCATTTCTCTAGGTGAAGTGAAGAAACATGAAGCCCAAAAACCCAGTTGATCCCTGTGAACTTTTGGGTTATAGCAATCTTGGGCGGTCCATTACTTGATAAAGAAAGCAGTTGCAGTTAGATTCTTTTATACTGTTTGGCCATAACTTGTCAATCCTAGGTCTTATTTAGAGGTGGCAGGACTGACCCTATGTAACATAACTTGTCAATCCTAGGTCTTATTTAGAGGTGGCAGGACTGACCCTATGTAACCTGCCAACCTGTTCCAACCTACTTGCAATTAATAGGGTTTGGGCCAGCCTGTTGATGACCTCGTTAAATTCTGGTCTGAAATAACCCAATCAAATATGGGTTGGTTCAGGTCCAAATGCTAGACCTGAATCCAATCCTACCAAATTCGATAGTGAAAAAAGATTATCTAGAGCAAGAGAAAACAATTTTTTCATGTTGGCTTGCTCTTGTTACTTCTAATTTTTAGTAAATTGACATTGATTTATTACTTTAATAAATTTACTTTTCAGATCCGGTAGTCCTATTCCACCAACTAGCATGGAGGTTTTTTGATAGGACCTTCTTTGTTTCTTTCCATCTATACTAGAATGAGGTTTGGTAGACTTTATCGGTGCATTCATCAATAATCAAAATTTTTTACTAAATATTTTCCAATACATTTAGATTTTTTTTAAAAATATTTTGTTGTTCGATCATGCAACAAAAATTGAGGTTGAGTCTTCAATGCTTCAAACTCTTAGTTTAGTTGTCATAAATTGGATACATAAATGTGAGTAGGTTCTATTTATTAATCAATTCATCGAGAAACCTTAGTTGCATTTGTATACTTTTGGATCTCCGAGAACAATGCTAGACTCAGACTTAAATGTGAGATGTGTATAATGTGCGAATTATTTAAACCTCTTTCGATGATCAAAACATTCTTTGATTTTTAAATATTATTTAAAAAATACAGAAAGATTTGAGATAAATTTAGATATATTTATGTAGTATCTTAAATAATATTTATGTGGTTCCACCCATCCAATTTTTTATTTTTATTTTTCTCTCTCAAAGAATTGGTGATGGCCCTTCCTTCCTCCTTCCCTTTTCTTTCTTTTCTTGTTTTGCGGAAACTCTCTCCCATGTTTGCAGCCAAAAAAAGGTTAAGCAATTTTTTAATTTTTCAAGTAAACAAAAGGTATGCACAAATAAAATAAAATAAAGCAAAACAAAAGGCATGGATCCAAGACATAACATAAGAATGATGATGATTTTTAGAACTTCAAAAGCTTTGGCACCTCCCGGACTCCATAAGAGACCTCTGGATTTATATTTCCCAATTCGATCCTCTTTTTTAAAAGATAGTCTCTCAAATCGATAAAAATTAATAAACTGCAGAATCCTAGCTCGAGACAGCTTGATTGGAGTTAGATGGCAAATGCAGGACCGTGATGAATGGACCTGCAAAATAATTCTATACTAATCATCACTCTTTCCACCTGTTTCAAATTTTTGATTTGAGCATCGAATCCTATCGAAACCAACTCCAATCAGAATCTTATTTTATAGGTTTAGCCATCATCGTCCTGCATTTACTGCTCAACTCGAGTCAAGTCAATCCGAATCAAGAATCTACAGCAACAAACACTATTCTTCAAAAAGATACGATTATAAGATGTTTTCACTAGTGATGATTAGTGCTATGTTTTTTGTTGTCGTATTTTTCAAAAGAAAATTAAAATCACAACTCCATCACATCTAACGTCTGAAATTGTGTGCTGGGCTCAAACAGTAGGGGCCACATGTGAAGCAAGAGCCCGAGAATCTCACCAAATTTTTCCCATCATTTATTAATAGTGTTTGGAGAAGGCTTTATTCTAAGTGCTTTTATAACCTACCAGTCTTTCTGTGCTAATAATTTGATGTAATTGACGCTGCTTGGTCCACAAAGATTCATTTGTCATATCGAAGAATTTTGTTAAATTTCATCTAAATTTCTCTCCTGAGTTCTGTTACCATAGACAAAAAATCTTGCCCAAAAGCATATTAAACTATACCTACAGTACCCTTGAGATAAATCTGATGATTTCTATTAATGGGATAAATAATATATTCTGTTTTTCTTTCATATATATATATATATATATAT
>KE504840.1:430146-449004 GCA_000441515.1 Elaeis oleifera
ATATATATATATATATATATATATATATATATAAAACTAATTTAGTTCATTAATTTGCGCATGTCGTTCTTGTGCAAGAGCCATGCTAATCTTTTCTGTATTGTTCCAATTTAGTTTCGGATTAGCTTTTGATGGCTGTGTTTTGACCTATCTGGCTTGAAAGGCGTGGGAGGATTTTTTTTTTATCCGCAATGTTCCATTTTTTCTGTGCTGCAAAAATCATGCATACATTAAGATTATGGGAGCATTTAAACTCGGCAAACGTGATAGAGGGCCACCGCAAAATTGGAAGTGCTCTGTTCCGTCTTACTTCTTCCCATAACTTGTAATTTCAATACTTATCTTGGAGCCCATAACTTGTAATTATACCTTCTTTCTTCTTTTCCTCTGTTCTCCTGTGTACATTCTTCTTATTTAATAAAATTGGAGGAACTACCTTACTTCATCCTTTTCCACTTGAAAGGAAAAGACTAATTTAGTTAGTCAAAGCTTGGGTGGTTGTCTATGTGCAGCAGAAGTATCCAAGGATTGGTAGGATGCAAGTTTTATGCTTTGGTGCTGAATGTTCAACAGCTGCAAAATAAGTTGGTGGACCAAGATTACCAGATCAGAATAGTTTATGGTAGCAGAACAAGATAAGCTGCTTTCTTCTGTCTGCTTGCTTGGCATCATCTCACTAGAGCAGATATATGAAAAGCTTCCACAAGCTACAAACAAGAACAGTAAAGTAAGAAAACTCCAGTAGTGCTCCATTTTGACCCTGGTAGCCAGTGCATCTTAAATTAGTCAGGACTCTTAATTTCGCATTGATTGGAAGAAGTCTTGCACCCATTGGCTAGGGGAAAAAAATTACACCTTTGATGAATGATTTTGATTTTTTTTTTTTGGTTAGAAATGAATGATCTTGATTTCAGTCATTATCTTCAATACTTTGGCCCTTCAGATGTAAATCAAGTAAAAAATGTTGCAGTCAATTGAAATGTAACAAACATGACCATGTAATGTCAAGTTTCATAATGGGTGCCGACAAGGACCTTAAATGAAAATGGGAAGTAACTTTTTTTTTTATTGGCAAACCGGATATATTATGCAGTTCTTGTATAAACTTAGTCTATAAATGGTATAAGGTCATTATAAACAGATTTCATGTAACACTCTTGTTCTTTTCTTTCTTAATTACAACCTGCAGATTTCCATCACTTTCAACAAACATGGCCATGAAACTGATAGTTATCTTTCACTGTCAATTTTATGTTACAAGACTACATACCTAACAGATTTGATGTCTGAGAGAGAAGTTGTGAAAGGTCTGTTGTTGTCTAGATGCATATAATACGGGTTTGCATCATAACATCTGGTCCTGAGGTCTCTACTCTTTTTTTAAAGAAAATAGAAATCAACATCCATGATTTGAATAGAAATTAAAAATCTATGTGGACTTCATGGAGATTCGGTCATTATGAGTATGGCATTGGAAAAATTCAAATATATTCTTAGTGAAAATGGATTATTCAGGCTTCCATCTTGCACTAGTTTGCTCCAAATCAGAATTGTCTCTGGGGGTGAAATGCCATTACTCCAAATTTGTTTTGTGTAAATTATGAAATCTAAAAAGAAAAGAAAAGAAAAGAAAAGAAGAAAACCAGCTAATGCAGTGTGATAGTTTATACATTTATAAGAACAGCAATAATGAGAGCTAACAATTAGCTCAATGCAACGTAGTTTGTAAGTGATTAACTATCAATATTAGGGGATAATTAGCCCTTGGGTAAGCTCATAAATTCTAAGTCTGACTGTGGTACACATTAAAGAATTTAGCTATATAAGAGACTGATTGAATGGTTAATATATAATCTTGTTTTAAAAGAAATGGGAGGAGCAAGTCTCCACCCACTTCATCAGAAGATGAAGTGCAAACAGAGGCTATAAAGGTGACCTCTGTGGAGGAGAGGTCCCAAGGTAACAAAGTGAAGGTAACATAGAAGGAATTACAAAATAGTAGGAAGTAACTGCTGAAACACATTAATAAGAGAGAAAAGACTGCTGTAATTTTACTCATGTGCTAGGTATTGCCATGTGACTTAAACAGATCAATGTTGTACTTTGAGATCTCACATAGGTAAAAAGTTACAGCTGTTTAGAAGAAATTTCTTTGATTGTTGTACCGTTCGATCATGCAGCAATACTCTACTGAATAACAGTGTATAGGGAATGCTGAGATGGCCTTGGGATTCCATTTCTGCTGTACTATGAAAACTCTTTTCCTGATAGAGAACAGAAATTAATAGCCGAAAAGTGAGGTATGGTTATTGCAATCTTCTTCCATTTGGGGTCCATTAAGTGATGTTTTCAGTTGAAGCGTTGGTTCACTTGGAATACTCAAGTGATACCGACATTGATCCAATGAATCAAAAACAACAGACCATTTCTTCTTATTTATTTTTGTGCAGGAAAGAACAAATGACCACTGGCTACACTGAGATTATTATCATCGACATGAAGGTGGACTGGTTACAGGGGTCTGGTTTGGGGTTTTAGGAGGCTGATGTGTATTCATGGGGACCAGATGGTTTTGTTGGAGAGCGGTTGATGTTAGAATGTCACAATGCTGAAATGCTGGGGGTTCGGAGGTGCATGGTGTCATTTGGAGGTGGATTCAGCTACTCTCCTTAAAACATCTACCACCAATTTATGTATGTCACATGGGCAAGGACTTTATCATGACCTCACCTCTGACACCCTCATAAACATAGAGAGAGGTAACAGTGTATCCTTAGCTTTATCTGAATCTTTTTAATGGTTTTCTTGGAAACTTTGATAGGTATTGGTTGAACTGCCTTCTGTTAAAATATGATCAGCTATCATATATTTTTAACCGTCACTGAAACTTTAACCTCGGCACCAGGCAGGGCAGCAAAAGAGAAAAATATGGAAGTCTAACTGTTGTTTATATCTAATCGATGAGGTAATGGGGTTTTCATATGAGTTCTTTGACAAAAGCCTTACCAAACATTTAGTGATTTTTCTTCCATTTTTAAGATACAGGTTACATACTAATTTGTGGCTGTCATTATTGACAGTTTGGTCCTATTACTAGAAGTATTCTTGCTGTTCTATAATAAGATTCTGTTTAAATGTTATGATTTGAACACTGGGTATTTTCAGAAAGAACTAACGCAAGATGCAAGCACTTTAAGGTGGATTTTAAATTGAATTGCAAGCACTGGGTATCATGGTCCACTTCTTACAACTTAAGGAACAATGCTTCTTTGAGAACATGAAACACTATCCTTATCGTTACTTTACAATAACGAACAACTTAATTAGGACAGATGAATTATCTTTTATAACATTTGAGGAGAATAGCTACCTTAAACTAGCTCATCAGTGCAGAGTTGGATGTCCGATAATCTCTTAGGTGCATCCTTGGCATTAAGATTAGCACCATGATGTCAATTGGTGCTAGAATTCTGTTGTGATACTCTTGTAATGGCATCAATGTAGACCAATAGTAGAGCAGTATATGGAACAAAAACATGCTAGAAAACCTATTTAGGGGAGCTTGGAGCCAATGATATGAGAATTCAGGAATGAATCTTCTATGTTCTTGTAGTCGCAGATGCGCCTTCAGAGATGCAGGACAAGTATGTTTAGGCCTAGTGATAGATAGAGCAAGCTACCAACCACCTTGAAGGTGCTGAAGAATGCCAACGTCCTAACAAAGCATACAATTAGATTTTGATTAATTCTGTGGCCCTTCTGTCCTCTCTATTGGCCTTAAATAGGTGGAAGAAAAAGTTGAGTTTGTGATTCAAGAATCCCTATATAAAGTCACCACCTTTGGCATTCATGTGGATACAGCCGCCCACCACAACCTCTAACTACTAGTGTTACTCCTCTCATCCAATCAAACAAACTCATTCTACAACTATGAATGCCTCTTTCCTTCTCACCTTCTTCCTGGCTATCCTAGCAACTCTGGGGACCCTCTCGACGATGTCAGAGGCTCGAGCCTTCTTTGTTTTTGGTGATTCTCTTGTTGACAATGGCAATAACAACTACTTGACGACAACAGCTCGTGCCGACTCGCCTCCTTATGGGATTGACTACCCGACTCACCGACCCACAGGCAGATTCTCTAATGGGCTCAACATCCCTGACATTATCAGTTAGGAGTCTAGCTTTGATTTCTTTCACTGTATTGTTAATGAATGCTTCAGAGAATGTCTCTCTCTTTAACTTACACTGTCCATTTTTGCAATGCTTTCTCCACCAACAACTTCAATGTCTCTCAGGTGAGCAGATCGGGTCTGAACCTACATTGCCTTATCTCAGCCCTGAGCTCCGAGGAGAAAACTGCTTGTGGGCGCCAACTTTGCATCGGCAGGGATTGGAATTCTCAATGATACTGGAATTCAATTTGTAATGGCAATTATGCATTGTTATCTTTCAAAGGTTGGCAAACTTAAGATAGACTGATACTGGTTATGTTTGCAGATAAACGTCATTAGAATCAACAGGCAGTTGCAATACTTTGAGCAGTACCAGCAAAGGTTAAGCGCGCTCATAGGCGTGGCTCAGTCGAAGAAGCTTGTGAACAAAGCCCTTGTCCTCATCACTCTTGGAGGCAATGACTTTGTTAACAACTATTACTTGGTGCCATTTCTGCACGATCTCGCGAGTTTGCGCTACCTGACTATGTTCGCTATATAATCTTTGAATACAAGAAAATTCTTCGGGTATGTATTTTATGTCTCCTCAAAGATTCATTCTTACAGAGGATGGAAATCTGATGCACAGCAATGCTGAACCTTCCAATCCCTATGATGCCAACTACCATGAGCTCTTCATATAGTCTCATATTCTGCACTTTTAGAGTCTACTGTGGTTTGCATCAATTGAGCAACTAAATTTTGTTATCATATGTCAGAGATATTGCATGAGACTTCCAGGGTCTGCATTGAAAACAAAAGATCATTTCTCTGTGCAGGCTGCTCAACTTTATTCATATTTTGTGTGATTAAGACATTGAGGGAAATGTGAGGTGGCACTACACATGTATTACCTTTTTTCTTGAGGAAAAGATGGTTTCCCCATGAAATTCATTAAGTAAATGACTCAGGCAAAGTTACAGTTGCACTTGCACAACCATACACATGTATCACCTTTTACAAAAAGTTCTTTGACAATAACCCCTTTTTCTGTTGACAAATTTTAACTTGGTAGTTTAGCCCCTATTTTCCATTGAGAGAAATATATTTGTGTTACTGTCTGAGTAGGCTGTGCACCATCCTCTTGAACTTGTAGGGTGTGTAGCAGAGATGGAGTTACTTCTGTCCACAGTATTCTCAAAACGCCTCCATGGGAAATGAACTTGCTGCTGGCACTTTCAGTGTTATGCTCCATGCAAACTACATTATGTCATTTTACCTCCATCAGAATTGATCAGCAACTAGTGTCCTTTTCTTGTCATTAATAGCTGAGTGGTAAATTTTATTCTGGGCTGGAGCACATTCTTGGAACTCTGGGTACCATCTCTGTCACAGTTTCGATGCAGTAATTATGCTGATCTTCTTCTTGTTATCAAAAAACAAAAAACAAAAAAAAAAAGAAAAAGATTTGCCAATTTTCTTGTGCTTCAATATGATAAATTCTCCATGATGACTTAGTGAGAAGAAGGTATGTAGCATCATCTAATTTTTATCAACTCCATTTTGATCACTATCATGACCAGCTTAGTCCTCTAAAGTCTAGTATTCCTTCCTCGATTGCTGATGCTTTCTTGGAAAAATACTTAAAAAACATAGAAATTTTGTTGATATAGATTTGCAGTGTAGTTTCATACCAACAACCTCAGGACCGGCAACCAGTAGGCCTAGTAATGAATCATTAACCATTTCCACATTGTGGAAACTAGTTTTAACTCCATTATTGTCGACATAATAGAACTAGCAATGGAAGAGAAAGAGCTTGTCTTTCACAGGGTCAGTAATGTAGACTTTTGATTGCCTTTGTAAATCTTTGCACACGCCAAGGCATGCATGAAAGAAAACAGTTAACGTTGCTCCATTTTTCAATGTCCAATTGCAGAGGCTACATGAATTAGGTGCCCGTCGAATAATGGTCACCGGAACCGGTCCTCTTGGCTGCGTGCCGGCCGAGCTTGCTGAAGAAGTCGGGATGGTAGCTGTGACCCTGAGCTGCAGAGAGCTGCAGCTCTATTCAATCCCCAGTTGATCCAAATTTAAATGAACTAAACACAGATCTTGGATCAGACATCTATATCTCTGCCAATGCTTTCAAGATGCATATGGACTACATATCAGATCCAGCAGCCTATGGTAAGAGACATCAAGGATATTGAAAAATAACTTCATCTCCATTCATCCACTTGATGCTAACAATGAGTTTTATGAACCTTTTTCAGGGTTTGTTTCATCAAAAATTGCATGTTGTGGGCAAGGACCTTACAATGGGCTAGGGCTATGCACTGTTGCATCAAATTTATGTTCCAACCGCAACTTGTATTCATTTTGGGATGCATACCATCCCACAGAGAAAGCAAACCGGATCATTGTGAACCAGTTCATGATCGGTTCCTCCAAGTACATGAACCCCATGAATTTGAGCACAATTCTAGCCCTGGATGCAAGTACTTAGCATCTTGAGAACTGATTCATTGCCTTTCTTTTTAAGCTCTATGGAATGTTCCCTTTGCTTATAAGCTTTCCTTACGTGTGGTATGTCCGCTGCCATATCCAGTATATCATCTAATATGTAGTTCAATGTTCGGGCCAAAGATTGCCCGCATAAGGTGGTTAAGGATCAATAAACTGATATGTAGCCTTTGAGCATTTTGGTTTCTGGTGAATAATAATGGTATATGTTTGAAATTATATCTTAGCACCAGCATGTTCATGCGCGATGCCAACCACCGCTCTTTTTTGAGGACCGATCGTTGAGATAAGCACATGATGGATGGAGCCTACATGAAGAAACATCATGATTGATGTGGTGTATGACCATATGATACATAGGGTGTCGGATATTATATATAAGCTCTTGGATATGTTTCTAATCCAAGCACTGTTTTTGATAGACTAAATCTTATGTATGTTTGAACCATGTATTTCTTTCGCATAAATAAAAGGAGTGTGAACTAGGATTCCGAATGAAACGTTAAGCTTGGGATGTTTGGTGTGCCTTTAGTTATGGTTGATAAGCTACATTAAGACTCCATGTAAAGCATTTTTTTTTCCCAAGAAACTGTCCGTTAAAATATCATTAGTGATCGGTGCTATGGGACACTGAGAACTCGACCGCTATTGCAATAGCAAATCTTTGGAATTGGTGGATACTGATAAGAATTTTAACAGGATGTTGTACTTGGCCATCAAACATTGTCCCAAAGGAGTTGATTTTATGAATCATGGCTTGCCAAATATTTTCTTCTTCTTCTTTTTTGACACGACATCTGACGCTATTTGATTATTTAAGCTTATTCTTTTTTCCCATCAGTTTTCCCCCCGATCCCCACGACTTCCATCTGTTTTACCTTACAACTTCCTCTCCTCTCCCTACATTATTTTCAAAAACTACTGGTGGAAGGATTAGCACCATTTCATTAAGAAATGGCATGATAGGATACGAAAGAAAGAGGGTAATATATGCCATCCAGTCAATCCAAAGTCAGAGCCAAAACAAGTTTAGAACAGCAAGTCAATATACCAACTCAATATTATATTCTCCTTTTATTCCTCCTAAATAATTCGCCATAAATCCATCTCAATATTTTTCTCCTTACGATATTTAATTATTTTTTTTAAAAATAAATTTGCAACACTTTATACAACTGACAACTTAAGATGATCTAGCACAAAAGATGACTAAAAAGTATCCTAACTATTTCCTAACCCACACTTTCCTAAGCCATGGTTTGGGTTCGTGTTGACCGGGTCTTGTGGGTACGGCCCAACCATCCCCCAAGTTCTCCCCCAATAGCCACCACCCATCACGCTTGGCCCACCAAAAGAGCAGCGATGGCTCGTGCATGGCCGTCCCTCCTTCCCAAATTTAGCAAAAACCACCAAAACCTCCACCTCGTCGCCGTTGCCAGCTTCCCATGCACCCACCTAGCCGAATGCTAGCTTATTGAGGTCGCCGTGGAGGTGGTAGCGGTGGTGGTGGTGGGGGCCCATGGACGTCGGCGGGACCCCTCCGGCAGGCAAACGGAGGGTCATGGTCATCGCCGACCCTGGCCGGGAGTCGGCCGGAGCGCTCGAGTGGGCCCTCTATCATGCGGTGCTCGAGCACGACGAGATCGTCCTCCTCCATGTCGAGCCTCCCAACGGTCGGCGCGGTGCCTTCTCGACGTTCCTCCGACGGCCTTCTTCGGTGGCCCCCAGCTCCCCCGCCGGCTCCGCCGAGTGCGGCAGTGGGGACTACGAGTTCCTTGATGCAATGAGGGCGGCGTGCAAGGCAGCGCAACCAAAGGTGAAGGTGCAGATAGAGAGGGTGGAGACGGAGGCTAAGGATAAGGCCACGACTATTCTCATGCAGGCTAATTTGCTTAGGGTTGATCTCCTCGTCATTGGCCAGCGTCGCACCCAGTCAACTTTCTTGGGGTAAGTAGCTGAGAGATCCATCACTATCATCATCATCACCATCATTTTAAGCTTTTCTTTAAAAGAAAAAATTGAAAGAAATATATCACTGCAATCTTCCTTGCTTTATTTATTTACAAAGTAAGGGAAAAGAAGAAATCTTACTTTTCCTATATGTTTGATGTCAAAGAGAAAATTCAAATAATTAAAGAAATAATTTAGTTTTTCTAAATAGATTAAATGATCTTTTATGTTTTTTGGATGTACATGCATGCATGCATGCATATATACATACATGCATTTCAGCCATCTTTGTATTTTAAATATTTAAAACAAATATTTTGAGAAAAATGATTAAAGTAGTCATACTAGAAATTTTTGTATGCAAATGCTGCTAAAGAAATTTGAGCCAACTAGTCAATACCCCTCCTCTTACCATATGGTTGAGGAGAGATTATGCATTTTTTGCCTCCTAAGAAATACAGTAGGAAAGTCACTTCAAGAGTTTAAATCTTAGGTTGTTTTTAGGTTGAAAGAGATGTTGATCAACAAAATTAAGAGTATCTGGAATTGTTGTTTAGAAGAGGAAAATGGCATTTCCATTGTTATTAAGAGAATTATAGACATTCTTTGCCACAAATCCATTTTTTTTCAGAAGAAACGAGATTAAGCTATCAAGATTTTCATTAACTAAATAAAATCATCTCAGGGAGGGAGAAGAAAGAAACAAGAGACAACGTAAATTAAAAGCAAAACTACAGATTCAAGGAATAGAAAAAGGGAAGGAATGATTTGTGCATTTTTAATAATAAATTATTTTCCTTAAAATTATTGGCATTCAAATTGAGCCATATTATTGTAAGATTGGTTCACTATAGTCAGCATTTCAGCGATCTTCAATTAGGCCTGATTTAGGCTGCATCCATCTAGCACTTGAAAAGCATAGTAACAAAAATGAGAGAATCTATGCCTAATAAATAGAATATTATTTTATGAAACAAACAATGTTGCAAGGTTACAGCCAAGTCTTAGCAGTTCTTTTCTTTTAAGCGTTTGACATGTGTAGTTCTTCTGACATTAACCGGAAATGGTTGGTAATGCTTCTTCTTTCGATCTCAAGACTTCCATAAATTTAAAAATTCTTATTTACCATGTATGATGAAAATTTTGGAGTTCCCGGAGTGAAGCCATCAGGAACCTACTTGCGGCCTCATAAATACACTTTTAATCATGTCAAAAGATTTCCAACCCTCTCTCTCTCTTAAATGGAAAATTACATCTTACACCCTATGCATCATCCACTAGTGTTAGTGATTAGCCCACCATAAAGTGCACAGCCAAGTTGGTGCATGTGATGGAGGATATAATTTCTCCTCTCAAATATGTTCTCCTCCAGTCTTCCTCCACTATTTTGCTTGTAATTAAATACCAGTAAATGCAAACTTTTAGACGAGAGTTACTTTGGTATATATTTTTCATTCAGACATTTATGAGTCCATGTAACTGGAGAAATTGCTTTCCACGGAACTGTTCGAACTAATGTAGCCCACCATTCTGGCGGCTATTTAATAAAACGTGATGTCTTTCTTTTGTAGGTACAAGCTAGGGGGAAGGACTGGAAGCACGTCAAACAAAGGGATGGACCCTGCGGAGTTCCTGATCGAAAACAGCAAGTGTCTGTGCGTTGGAGTTCAAAAGAAGGGTCAAAACGCAGGCTACCTCCTGAACACCAAGACCCATAAGAACTTCTGGCTTCTTGCTTAGATGTAGCCCCCCTCTCTCTTGCCCCCCCTCCTTCTCTTTTATTGGTTGAGAGCTGAACGGTCTTTTGATGGAAGATCTGGTGCCCCTTGTCAGAGAACTGTACATATATTTTGATGGGCATCTTTAAGTTAAGAAGACGACAATAGGCGAAGGGGAAAAAGGAAAGAAAAGGGAAACCATAAGAGACTTGGAGGTCTGGGGAGGCCAAGGTTTAAATGTTGTTTCTGTCTATCCCTGAATTATTTCTTGTGAAAATGCTGTCTTGTTTCTATCTTTATACCAGCGGTTGGCATGTAATCAGCATAATATGTATTTTTGTCGATTAGTATATTATTATTAGTATTCTTTTTCGACATTGAAATAGATTGTGATTTTTAAATAATCTAATTACTATAATGCATTGTCATTTAAAATGTATAAACAACATATTGTGTGCCTATCTAACATGAATCAGGCCAGATAACTTCTTGATGCATTGATTTGCCTTTTTTTTTTTAAATTCATATATTTACTCTCGATTATACATTCATATTCTCGATGACTTGAAAAATATATATTCTTGATGAACATTATTTGCTTAATAAAGGGGTGAGTAGTCCCACCCAAATTTATTTACTCAACTCCAAAGATATGTTGAGGATGCACCTCTCAAGACCAGAGCCTAGAATGGACCTCCAATGAGAGAGGGGTGTATTGACCATAGCATTGCCTAGTTCATCATCAATGTTATATTTGATCTATATGATTCGTCGTTTAAACAAGTAAAAATCCTTTCTTTGTTAGTGATTTCGTTGGATGTGTTTGCATTTGCAAAATTTTTGAGATTGTTCAAAAATTTATGACAACAATGTGATTGTGTTAACTGATCGATCACCATTAGCTGTATGCAACTTCTTTCTACCATACCATATAAATCAATTCTAGCCAATTTGTGGATCGAACGGTTTGATAGATCGATGATTTCAATTTAATCTTGTTATTGGTAAAATTAAGATACGAGTACTAACATCGTGAATAAATAAACCTTTATCGATACAGGACAATTGAGATGATTCTCTATTTGGTTGAAGTTTAAATTACTTTCAACCGAATCTTAGGTGTTAATGAATGTCATATGGGAAAACCTTAGATTAGTGAGGTAGAAACCACTAGTCCGAAGTCATAAAATCGACCTCAAAGCACTGTCTAGTATATAGCAACAATAAAATTGCAAGGGATGTGATTGCTAGGAATGCATGTAAAGTATTTATTTTCTTTCTCAGTAAGGTTAGGCAATAGTGGAGGACATTAGTGAAGCAATTATTTTGACCTTCAATATTCTGCAAACTACTGGATTTTTCGCCCTCATGGTAATGATACTCCATCATCATGCTTTTAAGTTGATTCAAGGATGTCAGATTCAGTAATATCATGGACGGGTCTATGTGATTGGAGCCCAAGTTCTTTAAACGTGTTCTGTACTCGTGCACTCAGGCAAAGGAATACAATTCGTAAAGTAATTTATGTATTTGGCAGCTGCTAATGCAATTAAGGGAGACTTTCATGTTGGCCATGGGGAGTTCATTCTGTCGGAATTTGCACGTATACTAATACTCTCTGTTGGAGGCATGGATACGCTGTTACATTCAACTATGTTCAGTGGGGTACGTAGTTTGATGGGTTGCTTGTTATTTTCAGACTGTTACTTCTTCTTTGTTTATATATAAATATGAGATGATTCTTGCACCAAAAATGTACTTTAGATATTCCGGCTCCTTAGAAAACAGCAAGAAATTCATGATGCACTGGTGACTATTCAATCATCATTGCCGGGCCCCAAAGAAACAATCCTCATAGGAAATGAGAGCACTGTTCTTGATCAATCACACTCAGTATAAATACATCATGATCCATGTGGAGACATAAAGAACTTTCTAAGAGATAACCATAGAACTTAATGGAAATGTTGAATTAAAGACTAGTCTATGCTGTGCAGTTCTATGAATTCAACTAGTTTCATGTTGGACAGAATCAATTTTTTTCAGCTTCTAGCTCCGTCATTATTTCGTTGTTGCTCTACTTGTCTTGTTCTTTTGTAGCACTAGCATAAGCAGCATGCGAATTGCACATGAAAATAAGATAATCTATTTTAATATATTTTAAACTAAAATTTAGATCATGTATCTTACTTTTTAATAAAGATTCGACACAATCATCCATGCACGTAAGTTTGTAAAATAGAAAATAATAAAAATAAATAAAATCAAATGCTCTGGAAATATTGATCGATGAGAAGAGATTAGATATTAAAGATTGGTATATGAAAAACAAAGATTGAGGGAGATAAGATTGTCAGAGAGGGATAAGTTTACCATATACAGAGATTAGTGAGGATGCAGATAAGAAAAATTCGAAGAAGTTAAGATGTGGGATCTAAATGAGATAGATATGATATTTTTCCCAATCAATCTATGTTAATAATCATTATAAATAAATATGTTTATGAATCAATGTATGGGCAAAATCCATATTTAGGGATTTTACAGTTATGACTCATGAACTTTTAAGTTAGATTGGTGCGAGTCAACTTGAATTGTGTCATCTAATGTTTATAGGGGTTGGACTAAGTCCAAACTTGAGAAACCTAAGACACATACACATATGCCAACAACTGCTAGCACTGGTGCGGTTTATCTCATCCCCAAATACTTGCTCTTGAAGAGATCCAGAATTCAAATTCTAGGTATAATAATAAAGAAAACCTAAACACGGATAAGACCCGTTCTGCTAGCCTAATCAAAAAAGGGATGGATTGGCCCAACCGGCAGGGACGGTGGTCGCTGCTGGTTTGACCCACTCGTTGGCCCAGTGCCGTCAATCACAGCCGCTCATTTCTCGTCTTGGTACACCGCTGACCTCACCAACCGCGCAGCGGTCGCAACAAGAAGTCCAGAATCGAGGACCTCATCCGCGACGGCGCCGACGCCCGGATCGCCGCGCCGTCGCCCTCACCAACATCTCCGCCGATCGCGAGCTCGTCCCCCTCATCTTCGTAGACCTCGTCGTCCCCGTCGTGGTCCAGGTCCTCGACTCGCCGCCTTCGTCGCCCGGATGGCCGCCCCCCTTCTCTCCTTCCAGCTCCCCTCGACGACTCCTCTTCCACTTCCAAGAAGGCCGCCAGCATCCACTCCCTCGTCCGGATCGATCGCGAGTCCGCGGTCGTTCGCCCCAGTTTGCTCAATCGTGAACACGTGTGCGCTCGCGTGGCTACGTGGCGAAATGTAGTTGGCGCGGTGCACCTGGTCTAGGGTCTAACTTCTCATGTGTGGGCGTGTGGGTCAGACATAACCGGTTCATTCTGTCCTATTGTGGGAAAGAAATGCAAAGAGGTAAGCATGATTGGCTTTCATCAAGTCGAGATCGGTCTTCTGTGGCATTTCCACGAAAAAGCCATCGACTTGCTGAGACAAATATATAAATTGTTCCATTTGGGGCCCGAGAAGAAGAAATGGCCATAGCAGAGTTCCTACTTTTGCTCACTATCTCGGCAGCGGTGTTTCCACTTCATGTACAGCCAGGTATGAGCTCAATGGCATGCCTAAAGTTTACTTCCTCCAGTTTCTTTGGTGTATTAAGTTTGGTTACCCGTTGTAGATTGAAATCAAGAAGTCATAATGGTTCAGAATCATGTTATGGGGAAAATACAATTCTTTTTTTCTTAAATTGATCCTTCTTAAAGTTCCGTATGAAAGTTTCTAGCATTGTTTCTGGCTAAGTTGCCTGGAAGAGAAGCATGTGCTGTGAAACCATGGCTCTAACGTGGAAGTTTCCGACAAGGAGTTTTAGAAGGGACTTCCAGGTCCTGAGAAGGCTAATCTTTTGGAGGGGCAAATAGATATTTGTGAACAGGGTGCCAGATCTACCATCTCCGCTTTCCTCAGACGCATCTCAGTTTCGGTTTTCCATGTTTTACGTTACATAGTTGATGATATTATTTTAGGGACGCAACAAGCGAGAGAGTTTGAAAATTTCTATATGCATGTTCAAGAGATTGCCTTTATCTCTAAGTTCACATAAAACAGATGTCAAGGCTGGGCACGAAGAAGGTGTTGATTTGATCCACGGTTTCTTCTCAGAAAAAGATGTCGCATAGTTTTGTCGTTGTCTGCATACATTGACCGCAAGCAATAATTGTTATGGACCATTAAAGCACTTACAACTGACCGTTATAGATCCAAAAGAATATTGGGACCCTATATCCAATTAAATAATTTATTCTATGTTATAACATCCTTCAGCTAATGGCGAACAGGGTGCTCAAGCTCAACAAAGGAAAATACTGAGTCTGAAATGGAGACATGTTGCATTAAATAAGGCAGCAAAATAAGAGGAGGTTAATGACATGCTGATATTTTTATGGATCTGTGGCAAATACAGGCTTAACCATTATTGTCTTAATGAAGTCTGAGAGAGTGGTTGAAAATAGTGTTCTTTGGCCCCTTCATGGACTTCTGAGCCGCAAACTGCTTACCAAGTCATTCTATCTAGAAAGTTGAATCATTCAATGTGTGGAAGGACTTGGTAGAAATGTTAATGTGTATGTGTTTGTCTTTGTGCGCATACACATGCATGTTTGTGTGTGTGCAGGCAAACTTCCATGTTTAATCCAAGCTTGACTTTCAAACTGAAATGTTTTAATGAAGACAAGTGCATGGTTAAGAATTATCCTATCGACCCCAACGTTCTTATGAACTGCAAACTTCCACTCAAGTCATTCTATCTAGAACTTTTGAACAAATAGGTCAAGGAAAGTTGGATGATTTGATGCCGGAAGGACTTTTCAAGCAACTCTGGTGCCTTAGAGAAGCTGCAGTTATGCCTTGAGATCAGTTGGGCGTCAGACTGCTTTTCTTAAATTTCTGAGTGCATGATCTTTGCTAGATGACCAAATCTTAAATGATGCTTTCAGACATGCAAGTGCAAAGCATGAGGAAGTTTAAAGTTCTAACAGTAGTTATTACATCTTTTATTTAATCAATTCGTGGGTCTATTGCAGGTGATACAATAACACCAAGTAAAGCCATCATGGATGGCCAAACCTTAATCTCTTCAAAAGGAACCTTTGAAATGGGATTCTTCAATCCGCATGATTTGAAGAACCAATACTTGGGAATATGGTATAGAAACATCCCAGTTCAGACAGTGGTGTGGGTTGCCAATAGGGACTCTCCTCTCAACAGCTCTACGGGAGTTTTGAATCTCACCTCCAATGGAAATCTTGTCCTTCTCAATGACAGTGGATATGTCTTATGGTCGACAGGCACATCAAATGTAACAAATCCCACCGTGCAGCTCTTAGACTCAGGAAACCTCATCTTGACTGGAGGGACTTCGAAGAGCTTATTGTGGCAGAGCTTTGATCATCCATGTGATACTCTGCTACCAGGCATGAAGCTTGGATGGGATTCCAGTACTAATCTCAATAGGTATCTTACATCATGGAGGAGTGCTTCTGACCCTTCTCCTGGAGAATATGCCTACAAGTTCAATATCCATGGAGTACCAGAGGTTTTTCTATGGGAAAAGTCTGCTCGAATCTATCGCAGTGGACCCTGGAATGGACAAGGTTATAGTGGCCGTCCTGAAATGATAAAAATAATATGTTCAGATTTCATTTCATTTCCAACCAGGATGAGCATTATTATACGTATGAAGTATTGGACAGTTCTATTATATCGCGGTTAGTGCTGAGTGATGGAAAGTTCAGCGTGTT
Organism: Elaeis oleifera; assembly: GCA_000441515.1. Lineage (NCBI taxonomy): Eukaryota > Viridiplantae > Streptophyta > Magnoliopsida > Arecales > Arecaceae > Elaeis > Elaeis oleifera. The sequence continues at coordinate 446,266 of KE504840.1, forward strand.
CTGTGGTCTAAAGTGAAAATGATTGGAATTCTTACTGGTATGTTCCAAAAGACCCATGTGACAAGTATGCTTATTGTGGGGCTAATGGAGTCTGCAATACCAGTTACTCATTGTTCTGCCAGTGTTTAAAGGGATTTGATCCAAAGTCTACTAACGATTGGAATCAAAGAGTATATTTGGGTGGTTGTGTGAGGAAACACGTTTAGATTTCCAGTCAGATAGGTTTTCTGAATTGGTAAATGTGAAGTTGCCTGATGCATTGAATGCCACTGCAGACAGCAACAGAAGTCTTGATGAGTGCAGAGAGTGGTGCTTGAAGAACTTCTCTTGTGTAGCCTTTGCTTTCAGTGGAGGAAGTGGATGTCTGACATGGACTGGTGATCTGGTAGATATCAAAGTATTTGCTGAAGGAGGGGAGAATTTATTTGTTCGGCTTGCAGCTTCTGATTTAGGTAAATCTTTATCAATGAAATAGTAGAAAGATTTTTTCCCCTCCATGTTAAAAGGGGAGGAGAATGGCTGGATTTAGTTTAGACATATGTCTAGATAGGAAGCTAGACTAAATACAGAACTTGCTTTAGGTTTTTAAAAGGCATCAAATGACTTAGGAAATGATTATAGCCTTTATACACAAGCTGAACATTTTCTTAGTGCAGTCTAACTGGAAAACCATGGAGAACAAAGCTTTGGAAACTGATGGAAACCCATTTATAGCAGTGTTTTTCATAGTTTTTCTATATTTTTTGGTTTCTTTTGTCTCATTTTCAGAGTATTGATAAATCAGTTTTCAGTTTTGAGTACCAAACCACTGCTGGGAAATGGTTTATGTCAAGTATGATATGAACTAATGTAAAATTAGTGACAAAGTCTTCCCAGATAGATTCATATCAAGAATTAGAAAAGAAAATTGTAAGTGGAGTGGCATCTCTCTCACTGATTTTTCAACCATGATTTTGACATTACAATAAAGATTTTCTATATAATTGAAAAGGATACATAGCATCCATTTATTTAGATGTTAGAAGGATATTTCATGTTAAAGATATGCTTGATTTCATATTTTAATCTGTTTTAATTTTAAAAATCTATTTCATTTAAACGCTTTACTGTCGAATCTACTTAATGACAGCTACTTCAGTTTTTAACAGCACTGACGTTCAACATAGAGGCATTATCCTACTTATTTGAGTTTTAGCTTTAGGGTTTTATGAGGATTGTGTTTTAACTTGAGGGTTTTAGCTTATTGTTTTGCATTGCTTAACAGTCGTGTAGAATGGGTTTTATAATGAAATATTCCTTGTCACAGAGATGTTTCATTGTTGATTTTTACATTTCTGAAAGCTCTTTTAGTTGATCTTTATGAAAATCATGCTTTGTATTTGTATGGAAAACTCCTTTAATTTTGGGTCTCCTATATAGAACTAAAGATATGATCATGTGACACAAAAAACTAGGTTCTTTGTAGAGCCTTGCAGTCACTGTTTTCTTCCCCTCATCAGTAGCACAAGACTTCCAGTAATGGTGGCTTAACCATTTTGGAAACTCTCCAGAATCTTGCCCCTGCACAGTCTTCCTACATTTTCTTATCTAAATTTTTTAAGAGACAAGCATTGTGGTACCTGTACTCTAATGTGCTCCTGCACACACACCTGCTGCTGGTAACTAACATTAGAACCTGGAGGCTTCCACCTTCTGTTACTGATGAATGCAGTCATCTTGTTCTTTTGCCTCCTGTTATAGCATCCTACATGTGCCCACTGTCCATGCAAAGGAGGCTTATTGACTTCTTCTTGTTCTTCATGACAAAGATCTTGGAGCACATTCTAAAGGAGCCGTTGAGCATTCCTTCCCTAATTTGTTCACGGTTTCTTCCAATCCATTTTGGGTTACCATGTCTCAGTTGTCAACAGATTATGTTTACTTGTAATCATAATTCCGTTTTAGGCTAAAGGATAAAAGGGTCACTACTGCATGCATTGTATTTTGGAGAATAAGGACTGCATGCACTCTAATGTGTGCTTTAATCCTATTTTAAGGCATAAACTTTCACCAATTGTTTCACATAGCAAATGTAGGATGGCTGTCCATCCTGATGCAATCAGAGATTTTAGATTCATTCAATAATTACACATGGCAGTGTAAAATGGAGCTTTAGAATACCGGTGCAAATGAGCAGAGTTGAGCTGAGTATCAGGATCCTTGGCTTGGTTCAGTATTTGAACAGCTGCTCAAGCTCGGTTCGAGCTTAAGCTGAGCTGTCAGGCTTCAGATATAGTGCTCAAGCTTGGTCGACTAAGGTCTGAGCCGAGATTTAATCAAGCTGAGTTGAGCTTTTCCACTGTTTTTGAACAGAGCCAGTGTTCAGGCTTGACTTATACATGGAATCAAGCTCTAAAAAGATGTTTGAGCTTGGCTTCTTTTCAGCCGAGCCAAGCTGGAACGAGCAATTATCAAGGTACTTTTTTGAATAGAGACAAAGATGCTGAGTCCTTTTCTTAAATAATATAAAAAAAAAATTTAATTATCAAAATAATTTAAGTTTAAACTTATTTACCGGTTTGATGCAAAAGTGATAAAATGCCATTTTGAATGGCGTTTTATCTTGCCACGTCACCCCCTCTATTTCCCCCCATTTTCCACGTGGACTAGGCGAGGAAAAAAAAAAAAAATAGAAACGCCATATTATTTGGCGCTTTTAATTATTCCACTCCAAAAAGAAAAAAAATAGAAAAAAATAGC
>KE504840.1:450800-461613 GCA_000441515.1 Elaeis oleifera
CCTTTTGGAATGGCGTTTTAAAACGCCATACCAAATGGCGTTTCTATTTTTTTTTTTCCTTGCCTAGTCCACGTGGAAAATGGAGGGGAAATAGAGGGGGTGACATGGCAGGAGAAAACGCCATTCAAATGGCGTTTTATCACTTTTACATCAAATCGGTGAATAAGTTTAAACTTAAATTATTTTGATAATTAATTTTTTTTTATATTATTTAGAAAAAGGACTCCAAAGATGCTCATGAGCAGCTCGGTTAGTTTGCAGGCCTATTTATGACAATTTCAGGTTTGAATAATTACTATAGTGGCCTGCTATAGGTTTTAGATTTGTTCTAATATGTTTGCATGAGTATATGAACTCTTCTTATTTTGTTTCAAAAGGCAGTCCTTCATATAAGTACAATAGACTTCACTATTACAAGCACAAAAGAGAAGAGTTCTTGCCTTCTGTTTGGCTTTGACATCTCTAAGAACATAATATAACCTCACCAAATTAAATTATGTTTCAGCTCAGCTGCTAGTTTTGCATGTAAATAAATTAATTTCACATATTTCTTTTTAAGATGCTCATCAGCAAAGAAACTCTCATGAAATGGCATATGTCTATTAAACTTATTCCAAGTGAAATCATCTAAAAGTGACTTCTTCAGTGTACACGGCAATACATTAATTGACTATGAATTTTTTTGGTGTTTGCGCCAATAAATTCTTTTACCTTTTGGGGCTTGCTCTGAGATAAAATTCTTGTTTTGACAACTCAAAACAGATGAAAAATTCCAAATTTAGAGTCACTATGTTTGGTAAGTGTTTTATTATCTGCTCTAAAACCCATATCTAACACATTTCCTTTAATTCTAACATAATATTAGGGTTACAGCTTATTAGTTCTAATTCAAGGAAATATTGTAATGCAGATACAACAAAGGGAGATTCTAGTAAGAAGCAACGTGCAATTGTCATTATTATTCCCTTAGTATTGGGATTTCTCGTATTTGTGTTCCTTGGACTATTTATATTAAAGAAGAAACGAAACAAGGTAAAAATACTCCTTTCCTTTGCACATGAACATATCACTTAGACTGTTTTGCTCTATGTTGTAAGTCTATTTTTTTACTGATGATTTGATTACTGCAAAAATAGCTTTAAAAAATGTAATGCTAGTAAAATTAAATGCAAGATACTGAAACAATTAAATGGTTATCAATAATGAAATGCCAGGTATAATAAGTGACTCCTGCTCCAAAGAAAGCAGTGGGAAGGAGCTGGAATTGCCTTTATTTGATATGTCTGTGATAGAAAGTGCAACAGATAACTTCTACTTTAATAATAAACTTGGAGAGGGTGGGTTTGGCCCTGTTTATAAGGTAACTACCTTGATGATTATAGGAGAATACTGTTTGACCTGACTTCTGATTTGAGTATAAAGATGTTGCTTTCTTTAAGCCTATGTTGTCATATAATTTAAACTAAAATTAGCAGGGTCAGTTGAGAGATGGGCAAGAGCTTGCTGTCAAGAGGCTGTCTAAGGATTCTGTGCAGGGTTTGGATGAGTTCAAGAATGAGGTCATGCTGATCGCCAAACTTCAACACAGAAACCTTGTCAGGCTTCTTGGTTGCTGCATCCAACGCGAGGAAAGAATGTTGATATATGAGTACATGCCAAACAAGAGCTTGGACACCTTCATATTTGGTTCAGCCCCAACTCTTATACTATTTCTCTATATTATGTTTATTTGTGATGCAAGGTTGATTAATATTTTATGGCACAAGAGAAATACATGAGCAAATTTGGTTAAATTATTTGTCATGTGAAACATGAATGGGTCAATCTTATAGAAATATAGGAGATCAGGACCGTAATGGTTACTAATTTGAGTTCAATAGTGAAGAACTGACTTTTGTTGGTTAAAATATCAAAGTATATGAATTAAATTTTATAAATATGCTTTCTTACTATTCAAGCTTATTTTGGCATTAAGAACACAGCTGAAATTTTATATTATGTATGTTGTTGGAAATTTTTAATTATTAGGAATCTGTAGTATATGACAAAAGACATTTCATTCAATCAAGTAGGCCACTGTAACAAGTGAAATCAGCAAAAGCAACTTGTATCTTTTGTTAAATAATGAACTTTACTTTTATCTGAAGACACTTTTTCGTTGTAGACAAACTTGTTGATTATTCATCAAGGTACTATGGTGTTTCCATTGTTGACAATATTTCCCTGAAGTTGTTCCTTAGTCTGGTATGTTGCAATTACATATCAATGTATCATTTTGGATGCATTTAGCTGGATATATTTGATCTAAACACTCGAACATGGGACTGGATGGGATACATGTAACTTAAAGATAGGCAGGCAGATTATGGTACTCTGCTTATTAAAAAACCAGTAAGAAAGAAAAAATAAAAGAATGTACTAAAAGTTCTTCTCAAAAGGTGAGAGAGAGAGAGAGAGAGAGAGAGAGATAAAAGAGAAGTATTAATAGTTGTACATAACATTTCATTCCGAATTTGTTCGAACATTTTTTTCTAAGGATATGGTTGTCAATCATTTGCTTAAGAATGGGCATCATTCTCAAAGAATTCTTTGTCTTCCTGAATACCAAAATTAATAATAAAAATGCTTGGTGTTTAGCTTTCCACAATATGCATAAACTACACATGAATCATTGTAGGATAATGATAATGATTAGAAAATATTAGCGGAGAACAATAGGAAAATGTTAGCAAAGAACAATAGGAATGACATTATTGGATTAAATTCTAAAAAGCTACAAGCTTATTTTGTGTCTGTTCAATATACGTTTATGTTACTTGACATATGAATGCAAGGTTAATCATGATTTCTAGGACTTCCATGCATTTGAAATATACTGGAGCTCTGCTACTTTTTCAATATGTATATACATATATCAGTTAGCTAAGTTAAACCATATTAGTTACTTAGGCAGACGAATTTTAAATGTTGGACCAGATACAACAAAAGCTGCATTATTGAGTTGGCAAAAGCGTCTTGACATCATTATAGGAATTGCTCGAGGACTTCTTTACCTTCATCAAGATTCTAGACTGAAAATAATTCATAGGGACCTGAAAGCTAGCAATATTCTGCTTGATAAGGACATGAATCCCAAAATTTCAGATTTTGGCACTGCAAGAATATTCAAAGGAGATCAAAATCAAGAGAATACAAGGAGGGTGGTCGGGACATAGTAAGTTATAACTTTTGAACATTTATGTAATATACATGTGTTATGATCATTAGATCACCAATTCTGCAAATGGCTTGCAGTGGTTATATGTCGCCAGAGTACGCAATGGATGGCATCTTTTCAGTGAAATCTGATGTCTTTAGCTTTGGAGTAATCATACTAGAGATACTAAGCGGTAAGAAAATAGAATGCTGAAGCAAGAGGAACTCCATGTAAATCTTTTAGGATATGTAAGTATTCAAATGAATGCTACAATGCATGTACATTATTCTTCGTATTATTGGTAAACTGCAAGTTCATTTCAATGTGTCTATGATATTATATAGGCATGGAGATTATGGGAGGAAGACAGATGCTTGGAGCTACTTGATAAAGCAGTGAAATGTTCATACCCTATGTCTAAGGTATTGCGATGTATACAAATTGGTCTCTTGTGCGTGCAAGAGGGAAGCGAAGATAGACCAACAATGACAGAAGTAGTTCTTATGCTGAGCAATGAAGGGGTGGCACTAACACAGCCTAAAAGGCCTGGTTCTGCATAGGAAGGACTCCCATAGAAAGAGATTGTTCTTCCACTGAGCAACATTCTAGTACGGTAAATGAGATAACGGATACACTGCTTGAAGGCCGATAAAACACTGAGCTCAACAAGCACATTTTCTGCGAGGCAAAATTAGCCACTTCTGCAGCCTAAAGATAAGTTGGTTCATTGGGTAGAGATGGACTATCAAAGTAAATTTCAAGATTCAGTTTGTATATTGGCCATTCTTTAATCCATAAGAGGAGTCAACAGCATAAATTTCTGATTTCATAAGATCTATGGCTTCTGTCCATTAGCCCAAGTTGATTACTAAAGTCTGAAATAAAAGGTGAAGGTAATATATGGATTTTAGATTCTAAGTCCTGTCCTGTTGTACCAGCTGAATTATGAATTTGTAATGTATGCTGATCTTGTGAAGCTATACCTAGCCTGATTAACAAATCCATCAATTGAAGCAGAATCTATTTTGTTGTCCATGTTGATATCACTTAGAAAGCTCCCCATTTTAAGATTACCTACTGGAAAGATGAGAAATGCTGAAGTTACCTTGCCAGCAAAACTGAGCATCTAAGTTTAAATATGCTAATAATTTGTGTCTAGATAAAGAGTTTGCGACACTTCTATTTTCATCAAAAATGCCCATCATTTTTTTTTTGGAAGTTGTAAGTCACCCCACCTTAATCTTCTCTTTCACAAACACCTTATCGCTTTTGCTCAAAAAACAGGCACTTTACAGCTGATAAGATTGTCCCTACATTCACCATTTCACGAGGCATGAAAAGCTGAATTTGGTCTGGGGGAAGCAGTAGAGACATGTATTTAGATAGATATTTCCCACTAGCCCAAGGAATTGCACCGCGAGCTTGTCAAAGTAGACACTTTGAAGCTGGCTATTGTAGTTCCTACTATATCCATGGAGCCATGGGTATCAAAGGCTCGCCATGATAAGTTGTTGGGAATAAGCAGTCTCTAAGGATCAACATCAGAAATCAAAATTCGTAATTGCTGGCTTTGTTTGCTTTCGCAATGGGTTCCAGAACAATTCAACCCAACATAGATTAAATCTGAGCCTTTTTTTGGATTTCTGGTCATGTTCATGTGATATATGGTCACACGTTCAACATTTGAGAGCTATTCAGCTCGAGCTAAATCCTAGTTCAGAAAAAAGTGTGGAAGTTTCGCAACTCAACTCGAGATAAAATTTGAAGTGATGTTAGCTTACTTAGTATTTATATACTTATTCATGATTTTAAAAAATGTTTTGATATTACTCTTTTCTCATTGCTCACCAATAACAACATATAATCTGCGAATGCCGTTGCCTGACCGTTATCTAGTGGCTGTCTTTTAACATTTTCATCATTCAAGAAATAAACTAGCATTTTGTTAGTTTCAGATGATCAGATCTCTAAGATTGCTGGTAAAATATTCTTTACCTGTTGAGCAATTATTGAAGCAAACAATGCCATTTTACCTTTAGTTTCCATCGTTTCTCATTATTAATGGAAAATGATAGTCATTATTTTACTGTACTGATAGAAAACAGTCACAGAAAGGGTCCATCATTTGGGGATATCAGCATTATTAGAACCTAAAGACAAACAAACAAATACACAGCCAGGATAATATATTTCGGCAGGTTTGCAGCAGACTTGACTTCGACTTAATGGGCTTCAAATTATTTTCTTTGAGGTCCTTTTTTCTTTTATTCGAGAAAGCCAGCATGCAGTAATACCAACTTTGCTTTAGAAATCGCTTGCTGAAAAATTCAGATATGGCGCTTCATTGATGCTATTGTCTACTTTAGAGAAGTCTTTTAGATTACTCTTATAGGAGATGTTTTGAGACCTCGCATCCCCTCTATTTTTTATCTTTCTTAGAAATTATTAGATGAATCATATCCATCATAAATAAATTCATCTGATAATTACAAAATTATTGCATGCATTAAGCACACAACTATGTTGGTGCATGCCATCAATGCGGTATATTATGGTGGGTAATCATGGAGATGAGCATACATGTAGATTAATGGTGGCATCGGTTAGTATGGTCATGCACATATAATAATTTTTTAAATTTGTTTTAGAATTTGTTTGGATGTGTGGGTGTAAAATTTCAGTAAAATCAATTTTTTTTCGAAAGTAGTAAAATCGTAAGTTGAGCTGGACTGCATTGTGTTCATGAATTCTCGTGGAACTTTGGAGTGCGCTGTTTTGAATCATGAATCCTGTGGCACTTTCGGTCCAAGTATATTCTTAACAATTTTATCCGAAGGTGAGAGGGATCCGTTTAGGATAATTTCGTTCTCACCAAACACCCCGCCCCGTCTCCTCTCACCCATCTCTCTCTCTCCTTCTCCTCTCCGGTCCTCGTCTTCGTCTGCGCGTGTGCCGCAATCGGAGCCGACGGTCGCCGTCGCTCGCAGCACGAACGGATCTCCTCGGCTTCCTCCGGACCTCAGAGACCACGTCCCCTATTTCCACATTTCACGCCCCTCTCTCCCCTCTTCGGCCTTGTCTCTCCCTCCTCGATGTCGCTCTGGCTGCCGGCGTCCTCGCCGGCCTACGCTGCTCGGCCGATACCTGAGCTCAAGTTGCGCCGGTCCCCTGTTCCACGGTCAAACCTCCTCTCTCCCCTGTTTCACCGCCCATCGACCGCTCCCCTACCTCCTCTCTCCCTCTCTCTCGTTCTCGCTCTCTCTCATTCCCTCTCTTTCTCTGTCTCTCACATTCTTCCTCTATGACTCCCAATATGGGTGAAATTCCAAGAATTAGACTAGGTTCGTCACTAAATTATAATTGCATATGCTTACTGGTTTTTGATCAAAAAATGTTGAAACTTGGTTACGATAAATTGAACAGCTCAAAGATAACATTTTCATGAGTCTTAAGTTCAATAAAAGTCGATTCTCTTCAAATCTTTTTGCTTCTACTTCGTGGTATGTTTTGATTACTTTAATGTGGTAGACTTTCAGATTTGTGCTATGTTATATTTTCCTATTGAGAAGAGCTTATCCTCAAGTTTAGAGATGATTTCTTATATATTTTCCATTGATATCATGAATTGAAAACTCCTCTAAATGAGGATAATTTGCATGTGAAAACATTGCAAGCTGTGTATTAGTTGTTAAAATATCATCAGATGTCACATTTGTAGAAGATTAAATATTAGGCAGAGTGTTATAAATCATGTTCTTGTCAAATAACGATGGTATGTCTAATTATTGAAACAACATCATATATTATGACTTCATATTGTTTATGAAATAGGAGACAACATACAAGTTCTCCATGGTAATCTTCTTATCGTCATCAATCGCAATAGGTGACATGGAGGTGATTTTGGCTTCATATTCCTTTTAAAAAGCCAGCTTTATATCAAATTAGACCAGCTCCATTAGAACCATGGTTATGGTGCTTCAGCCATTTATTTTGATCATAATGCATAGTTTCCGACTAGAAACAGCCCTCCTTTTAAGTATTTGATTGTACTGTGTGTCTGCTTTAGTTTTTTATTTTAATATGTGCATTTTTCATTTGAATATTAAAGTTTCATTTATCTTTATGAAATACTTTCTACTCTATAGCATAGTTACACCTTTGAAAGAAACAACTATAGAAGGCAGACCAAGAATCGGATTTCTTAACTTCAAAAGAAGATTAAATGATTCTGCACTTAAATATAGGAAAAAAAATATGGCTAACTGAATTAAAATTCGGATGTGCTTTAAGGGAATTTAACTCTTCATATAGCTTTCTGTAAAATTCAATGCAGAGAAAGTTGAGATAAGGGTTGAATATTTAAGAAGTTAATTCTCTAATATTTTCACTTGTGCAGGATCTTTTACTTTCACATCTATCAACATAATTAAATTTTTAATAATTATTTATTGTTATGCAAGATCCTTCACTTTGACACCACTTTGATGCCATGGGTGGATGCGGAGATTATGTAGTCTTTCTGAAAAAAGATATTGAGGTACAACAAGACAAAAAGAAGAATAAGAGGAGAATTAACAAAGAGATGAGGAGGATTCATCACCATAATTTTAACATTCCATGATTTTCAAATTTCACCACCTAATTACAGCAGTGTATTCTAATGGAACCAAGATCAATGAAATATGATATTAAGGTAAACTTATGCCTCCTGGAAGACTCTCAGTTCCAAGTAAACTAAACAAATTTTGATCATTCAGTCTAATAGACCTCAAGAGGCATGTTACATCACAACAATATCTGGATTATCCATGCTATTTTCCATTATTTGTCAATAATCTTTTGACTGTATGATACTCAGATTGCTTATGAATAATTCCCTTTAAAGGTGCTCTTGAATGATTCCTGAAGTATAACATGAATCAAAAATTCATGGATCATTCACAAATTAGTCATAGAACTACTTTTTAATTATTGATCGATGATGCCATTTTTTGTTCTCTTTTTGCAATAGCTTATTGTTGCTCTCTGTGTATTGCTTTTATGTTCTGTAGACATAGGTTAGATGCATTAATTTTATCATCTTTAACAATTTGTAATATTTCCTTAGTATATACTTTTTCTTGGGTATACTAGTTTGTGAGTACAGTTAGTATAAGCATTTGCTTTATTTTTGGAAATAATGGGTATAAGCTATTATTTGTTAATTTGGTCTACAGTTCGGTAAGAAAGAAAGACAATCTGGTCTTTGATCATCCAATGACCAACCTCCCAGATCTCTGAAACAAATAGGTCATTATCAGACTCCCCAATTTAACCATCTAAATTTAAGTATTTGTTCTATCTAGGAGCAAACAAATAGGGTCCATTTAACATGAGAAGCTCACTGGTATTTGTAGAGACCAAGAAATTGAGTAAAGGGTCAGACAAGTTTCTAATTCATCATATAGATCATTAGAGACATGGGAAAACAGATCTGTCCTTATTTTCTTGTTTATTGAGAATCCTTTTATTTTCTCATTCCACCAATTTGATCAATTAAGTTTTTGATTTATAGGCATTTCTTCATCAAGTTATAATCAAAACATGCAAACCAACGATCATGGCATGCGATATGGAGAATTACATACTGAATCTCATGATCAACATAAGGCAAAAATTGTTCAAGAAAAGCGATACAAAGAGCCGAAAAAGGCTGAAGAAGGAATGAAAGACAGAAAGATAGCACCCCCATAAGCCAAGCATTAGACTTGCCTATATTTCAACAATTTATCATCTCTTCCTTCTCTTTGGCTTCCATCTTTCTTCTTCCTGCTTATGGTTACCACTTGATCTCATGTCTGTTGGCTTCTTCAATAAGTGAATCCAATTCTCTCGATGATGATTCTTCTTGTATCCATCAGAAAGAACCATGCCATTGGTCCTGACTGCAGCGAATTCTTTCGGAGATATCGTGAGAAATCTGCCTTTGAATTCAGCATAAAAAGTTGTAGATGAGGACGAAGAAGGTAAGGAGGTTAGCTTGACTTCTCCCCTGACCGGTGGAAGGGATTGGTTGCTTATATGATTCTATGTGATGGATATCTCCACTTCCCATTGGAAGAAAAAGAGAAGAACCAAAGGGAAAGACAGATGCAATGAGGTTTCCACCTCATGATTTCCATTAGTTTATTGTCAACTATGCCTACAGAGTGTCTTGAGCCAAGCCCAAGCAGAATTCTAGGATCCAAAGAATAAACTAGGCAATTTGCGTGTACAACTTTTCTACTGTGTCTGTGATGTTACTGAATAAATTTTCACCCCAAGGATTTACTTTTCCAATATGGAACCCAATGTTGGACCTCATACTTTAAACAGTTGTTTGGTGGGGCTTGATCCATCCACTAAATGACATACTCTTGACATACCGTGTTTGGCACTTATACCATCTTTGGAAACAAGTAAGAATTTTGATATTAACGGTACATTTTCAAGTCCAAGTAAAACTACTACCAAATTAGATTTCTTTGCATGGTCTTCTTTGTCAAACCCTTCATTGGGTGCCAGATGCTTTACTAGAACCTGTGGGTGCAATAAATCAGCAAGCCATATTAGGTCTATACACCTGTAGGTGAAGGCTCAGCAAAAATTTCTTCAGGTGTACACCTCTAGCTTGCTGTGGGTCTTGTGTGGTTCGGGCAGCATTTGGGTAGATTTTGCTTAATTGCAGTTGCATACATGTTCAGTATTTTTTATGTTTAGTAGTTGTCATGGGATGAAACTTACAAAGAGGTCATTCCATACTAGCTTGGTGAGGGTGATGTTCTTGTTTGCAAGCCTTTGTCAAAATGCCTTATCATTTTCTCAGAAATATTTGATGACATGAGAAATCATCTTTGGGTCCTTTCACACCAGATGTTGTGCATACTATCAAATTATTCAAAACAAATTGTTTTATGTAACCTAAAGAAAGGTTACATCTCTTCTCAGTCTGATCACCTTTTTCTAAATCCAGATCACCATCATAAGCCATTGCCAAGTGATTGCATTCATCAATTCACCAATGACCACAACACCATGGTAATTTTACAAATTTGAGGTTAAATTAAACTACTAGGATTTCCATAAGAATTTTCTTAATGAAGAATAAAAGGTTAATGGTAAAATGAGCTCTATCTCTTGGATTAATGTTAAAAGCAAACCTTTCATTGTTGGATGAGAAACCTAATGGAAAGAAGTTTTTAATTTTAAAATAACGCGACAAAATTAAGGATTCACGCTGTTTGAATCGAAAACGATCAGGGACCGGTCCCCCTATTTGGTCCATGCGGGCGGCGATTATCATGTGGTCCTTTGCAGCAATTTACCAATCACCCTTTGTAGTGTTTCAACCAAAAAAAAAAAATTACACCCTTCGTAGTGCCCACTTTCTGGGAGATGAATTTTTAAACCACCTGTGGAATCCCTTAGAATAAGCTGGTTGGTCCAAAGAACTACTGCCACCGATTATTCTCAACATGACCCCACCAATTATTTTATATGTGTGTGTGTGTGCTGTGTGTGTATATATATATATAATTCTTCAAGTCTCCAACTACCATCTACTCTCTCTCTCTCTCTCTCTCTCTCGCACACACA
>KE504840.1:474904-495179 GCA_000441515.1 Elaeis oleifera
AGGACAAGGACAAAAGAAACGGAGAAAACAACACTTCATCAGAAATACCGGTAGGAAAGGAGAAAAGGTTGAGGAGAGTGGCTCTGGACTTTGGAGGAGTGAGAAGAAAAGAGGAAGGAAACCAAACTACCAACAAACCACCTCCTTGGTCCCACCCTCAGCTGCTGCTGTCGCTTTTTCCACTCACCATCACGGTGGAACCATCGGTTGCACCAGTCTGGGTTGGTGTAGGATCTGCTTCTGGGTTGTTCATTGGGATATAGAAACCAAAGGCCTGAAACGAAAACCATAGCATATCTAATTCAGACTTTGTCCTAAGCAATCTAGATCATATAGGCATGGCAGATGCTTTTTAAAACATTGTTAGGTACTCATCAAATTTTCTGGTTAAAACTTCTAAAGACCGGTGGACGGTTGGGCACTTCCAACAATAATTTCGAGCTAAGATAATGGCATTAATAGCAGGCTTTCCTATTCTTTCTAGAGGTTGGTCAAAAATGTTAGTATTAAAAATAACTCCATGATATATGTTATTTATATACTGAAGCTAAGTTTGGAGTTTGCATGAGAAGCATGTCTACTGAAAAATCTTAACAATATATATATATTTTGTTTCTTTGTGCATATTTAAATTATTTCAATAGATAGTATATATGTCATAATATGAATATGGATTCATAATTTAAATAAATTTTTCTTGCATGACCGCATACTCCATATTTTACGTCATGGCTATGCAAATTGATATTATGTTACGCAAAACCTATAGCATATTAATATATAAAGATAATTAATTTTTTGTATCGTCAACGTAAAAGCGTAAGTTGGTAGTACAGATAAATACAGTTTTGAAGTTTATTTTGGAAGATATTCACTTGCATCATTCATAATTATGCAATCTCTTGATCAATTTAGAACTATATTTATATGTTTCTACCATATCTATGCATTATTACCAAGCTAAAAGGGTTGGATTATCTTAATATATTAAAGCAATGCACCTTAATATATTAATTACAAACAACAGAATACAGCACTCTACTAGTGCCGGCAAGCACACACATGCCCCATTGACAATAACCTGTAAGCCATTCCCGAAGGGTGTCAATTTTCTAATACTTTAGAACCTGTTAATTTTAGGGCTGGAATCAGGCCAGGCTGGCCCGGCCACATCTCTACCCGAGTCCGGCCTAAATTTTTTGTCGGTTTTGGATCAGACTTAGACCTAAATTTTTTAAAATATATGGCTCGAACCTTGCCCGAGCCCAAGCCCGGATCTAACCCGAACCCAATCGGGTCGTCCCGCGTCCAAGCCCGAATAAAATCTAGCCCACGTCCAAGCCCGAATGAGCCCATTGTCCAAGCCCAAATCAAGCCCAAATAGACATTAAAAGAATATGCACTTATAGTAATATGCACTTGCCAAATGCTTCTAGATTAAAAGCCAAAAGCAAAGGAAAAAGAGGGTAAAAATCTAAAAGAGCTTTCGGTGAACATGAAAACAACTGGATGATCATCCAAAATCGAGAACGAAAACTATTTTATCATACTGACATATCTTCTCTAAAATTAATCTTGCTATTTATCACCCATAATAGAGATAGAAAGTAAATAATAGATTCTTAAAATCAGTATAAATCTCTCATTAATAGTGATCTTATTCCAAACTTCAACAACAGTAATAACACTAATTTCAAATACAGCACATATAGTTTTTTCCATAAAAGATCCTGAGTGATGACCCCATACACAAATCTCCACTATATGGTCATTGTGCATACACCAGCTTTAAAAAGAGAAAAATATGAAAACAACAAAGAGGCTCGGCAAGAGATTTTCTAAGACTAAACAAAGAGCTAATTGTTAACTTCAGTAGCAATATGATCCAAAAGTAAGGTTTGCCGCAAAATATCTGCAAACAATAATAACATTTTCAATGCATAAGCATGAAAGAAACAAGTAACCCTAGAAATGAGAATATGCAGACAGTGAATCAAGATACGATTTGGGAGAAGATCATCCTAAGCCCTCGGTATGATACCTTTTTCCTCTGAGCCTTCAAAAATTTTTTTCTGATAATACAGTAAGAATATGACCAATAGAAGAACATAAGAGTTTTACTTATTAAATGCTTCACAGCTACAGAACAATTGAAAATTGGAGAAGAATTTGCTAAGTACCTTGGCAAACACTTTCTATGGTATGACTTCGGACAGCGTGTACACAGTGCAAACTGTAACTCCAAAAATTTAAAATATATAGATGGTTACATATGAAATTTTTAATAAAAAAATTTATAATTTTACATGGATTAAAGAAATACTATATAGATGATTACATATTATTATATCCACATCACAACTTTACTGCTTGGCTCGCTCTGGGGTGCCATCATCCGCATTCAACTTTAAAAAATTTGAGCTACTTGTAACTGTTAACACACATATCAATCATAAATCTTCAAAATATAAATACTATGAGTAAATAAAAATATAACATAAATTTAAATTATTTATATACCTTCATCATATCCTTCACGAAGTCAATTTTGGGTACAAACTAAAGCCTCGATTGTAGATGGGCTCAATGAACTCCGATACTGATTTATAACTCTACCACCAGTGCTGAATGCCGATTCTGATGAAACAGTAAAGACTGGAATAGCAAGAATATCTCTAGTCATTCTTGATAATATAGGATAGACTGTTGCATTGCTCTTCCATCATGTCAGAATATTAAACTACTTGTCCCTCATATCAGAAAGTACATTATCATCTAAATAACTATCTAGCTCTGATCTCTTTGACCTTTTCGAAGAACTTTGGTTTTAAATTGAACAAATCCATACCAATTTATTTGCTCAAGTTAAAAGAAGAAATTGAAGTTATATGACTTTGTCCATTAAAATCAGCTGTTAGCTCATTTGAACTTACAGAAGCCTGCACTCTTGTTGCATCTGCATACTCATTATAAAATTTATAAAGATAAGTACGAATCTCATCAATCTTCTTTTTACTCTCTTCCACATCAAATATCATTTGATAACAAAACTTTATAAATATTAACTTTGATCTAGGATCCAAAATAGAAACAATGACCAATAAAATATTGCACTGAGATCAATATTTGTTGAACTTCTTTTGCATCTCATTTGTCAATTGCTTCAATGTATCATTAGTATTAACACTCCCACGCATCAATAAGGCCCTAATTCTCCAAACTTCTTTTACATAGAAATTAGATGTGGGATACTTGTAACCGAAAAATGCTTTAGTGGCATCTAGAAAGCCTTCTAAGAATTTAAGAATTACATTAGCTTATTTTCATGCATCATTGGTGGGGCATATACATGAATGTTCGGTTGCATATCTATTAAAAATATCTTTATAAGTAATTACATCAGTGAATATTTCATAAATGAAATTTCATCTTGTAGCAACATCCAAAATAAGCCCTTTTTTAATAGAAAATCTCATATGTTGTGCAATTTCATTAAATCCTTGCATTCGAGATGGGGATGCAGATACATATCTAATAAGTTCCTTTATGCATTCAATGGCTTCGTGAATTATTTTCATTTCATCTTGAACCATAATGTTTAATATGTGTACAACATCTAATATGACTATACTCCCCATCAAATAACATTTCATGACAAAAATGATCTTGAATCCTTTAATTACAGCATCATTTGTGAAACAATTATCTAAATAAAGCACATATTTTAAAATTAGTTATCATTCAGCAAGGCACTTTTCAATAGCATCTTCAATTGCAAAACTTGTATGAGGGTATGTTAGTTTTTGAACTAATTATCCTCTTATACAGAAGAAATTCAGAATCAATATAATGTACCGTGAGGAAAGATAACCGATTTTCTGATTTGATGTCCAAATATCCATAGTAAAACTAACCTGAGAATTTAATTTCTTAAATGTATCATGTAATTTTTTCTTTCTGTTGGTACAAACCATACAATCACTTCTTACTGTCTTATGACCAATAATATTAAACAACGGTTGAACAGATCTCATAAAATCAGAAAAACAAGATGCTCAACAGTATAAAATGAAAGTTCGGCATATATAATAAATTTTATAAGTAATTTTTTACTCTCTTTTTAATTGAATTTAAAAGACTTCATCGAATCTTTTGAACTTGCTACTATAAACATTTGATTCATCAGATTCTTTTGATATTTCTTGTAAATATTTTTAAGATAACGTTTTAGATGACTTGTTCTTCCTTTAGTATTGCTACTTAATACCTTTTGTAATATTTGCATATAACTATTGGTCCATCAAATTTTTTTATTAATAAAATGATTTCATACCCACGATCTTTTTTTAGAACCTTTGTCACTTTCAATAGCTTCAACAGTATCTTCATCTTTATCATCTCCATCCCTTATATTTTCAACAATCTTATTTTCATCCATTTTAGAATGAGACATTAATAAAACAATCTGTCCAAATAAGAACATAAATTATTAAAAAATTAATTTTTTTGAAGGAATACAATGATCAATATCTTAATTATTCGAAAGTGAATATGATAAAACATAAAAATTTGACATATGCCAAATATCATACAACTTTGTCCTAGATTTCTTGAAGGGACCGATTGTTTGCTGGTGGTTTGTGGTTACGGGTGCAAACAATCATGCATAGTGCTCTGCATATGACCAATATGCTAAAACAGGCAATTAGCTAAAATGATCAATATCATAACGAAGAAGACCAAAATAGGGGAGACACGATTAGATGGATTTTGGTGGCTATCCGATTCTTATCTGGACAACGATGATGACTCTAAAGATAAGAAAATAGCTAAAGGATGGAGGTCTAACCTTGGCTCCAGCAAGGTGTTGAAGCCTAGCTGCCCAGCACGATGAACCTAGCCTCCGCTTTCTGGCAATACAACATCAAAACCCTAGTCTTGAGAGGAAAAAAAATAGGGATTGAGGAATACTAAGACTTGAGATCTGAAGGAAAGAAATTCGGAGGATCCTTACCAAAATGATGAATGGTCATAGCTGAAGACAAGAAGACGGCGTCAGTGATGGCCGATGAGGGAAGACGGAGGACCGGTGTCACGGTGTTGGTGATGGCAAATGGGGAAGACGGAAGATCAGACATGACGATGGGGGAAGATGGTGATGGCAGTCGGTGGATGGAATACGGATCAGGGAGGGCCAGGGTCTAGGGCTCTTCAGCCTCTTCGACTTCGAGACTTCGACGGGAAACTAGGAAAATTAGGAGACAGAAGAGAAGAGGAAGAGCCAAAGAGGCGATCGGTTATGGGTTTAATGGGATCAATGGGTTAAAAGGATGGAGGTCTAACCTTGGCTTCGGCAAGGTGTTGAAGCCCAGCTGCCCAACACTATGAACCTAGCCTCCGCTCTTTGACAATATAACTTCAAAACCCTAGTCTTGAGAGGAAAAGAAATAGAGATTGAGGAATACTAAGAGTTGAGATCTGGAGGAAGGGGATTCGGAGGATCCTTACCAAAACAACGAACGGTGATGGTCAAAGATAGGAAGACGGTGCCGTGATGACCGATGAGGGAAGACAGAGGACCGGTGTCACTGTGTTGGCAATGGCAAATGGGGAAGATGGAAGATCAGACACGACGATGGGGGAAGATGGTGATGGCGGTCGATGGATGGAACACAGATCAGGGAGGGCCAGGGGCTAGGGCTCTTCAGCCTCTTCGACTTCGAGACTTTGACGGAAATTGGAAAAGTTAGGAGACAGAAGAGAAGAGGAAGAGCTGAAGAGGCGATGGGTTTAAGGTTTAATAGGATCAATGGGTTCCGACTTTCGAGTCTTCCAAGTTCCATTTTCTAACTTTCGATTCGATGATTCATCATTCATTTTCAAGCGCTTTTAGTCGGGCTCCATTTCAGGCCTGGGCCCGACTGTTCTCGAGTTGAGAATCGGGCTTTAATCAGGCTCAGTTTCGGGTCCTGGCCCAAGTCCGGTCTGAAAGTAAATGGACCCTATTTTTTAGTCCGAGTCTGACCTGAATGGTTCAGACCAAGTCCGAAGCCCGATCCAAAGTCGGCTTGACCCGATGGGCCTCGAGCCGGCCCAAGCCCACTTCCAGTCTTAGTTATTTACGAGTAAAAAATTATTTAAAATTATATTTTTTAAATAATATTTTTCAGATAATATTTACATAAAAAAAATTATCCATATTCTTTATATATTGGATAATAGCTCGAAAATCTGTTACGCATGTTCTTTGTAGTACTAATTTTTTGGATAAGTTGTTAAGATCTATCCATATTTTCATAATATACTTTATTATATAAATATTATTATATATAATAGTATAATATGATATATTATATTATTATTATAATATATTATAATATATAATAATACTACATTATATTATATCTTATCTTAATATAATATAATATATATTATATAATATTATTATATTATAATGCATTAATATATAATAATATATTATGGTATATTATAATATATTATATCATGTTAATACCTTATGTTGATATAATATAATATATATTATTATATTTAATAATATAATATATTATTATATTATTATTATAGTATTATATTATTATAATTTATTATAATAACATAGTATATTATATTATAATAATGTATTATATAATATTATTATATATTATATTATTATGACATACTATATTATAATATATTATATTATTATTATAAGAGATTAAGGGTATAACTATTAGGAATCAATTAAAATGATTATTTTTTGTTGATAGAAAATGATTTAGCCACCGCTAGGTGGATAAGATTTTTCCTATTTGATGGATAAATGCCATCTATGAAAAATAACTTATCCATCTTGAAAATATGAGAATATGGATAAGTTGGTTAATGAAAAAGTTGACCAATTTTTCATGATATTTACCTATAAAAGAATATGCCTTTAATACCAAAGCTGAATGCTTGTTGCAAGCGACGATCGTCAACTTGGAACCGAATCTCGTGCCAGCTGGTCGGGCGGTATGAGTCAGTACAGCCCTGTATTGGATCATATGGGGTCCGAACTGATACAGAAACGAGAGACGAACTGAAGAGAAAATAGAGAAAGAAGAGGGAGGATAATGAAGAGAAGCACCAATGATGGTCATTGGAGGGCCATGGAGGCCCTCAGAGTGTCATCGAGATCTCTTGGACTCTCGGTCCTCCATGAGAGGAAATGAGAGCAAAGAGAGGGAGGGAAAGGTGACGCGGAGGCTGCTGGATGGTCCAAATCCATCCCACGATCGCCATGGGTTCGAAACAAAATGACGATCTTATTCATCATATTTTTTTAAAATAAATTAATTTACCAGCTTTACTATTTATCGTATTCAAAGAAAAATATAATGAAATAGGGGAATGCTCTTGTTTCGAATCTACAGCGACCACGGGCCAGATTTGGGCCATCCGATAGCTAAGGCAGCCACCCAGTGACCCTCTGATGGTCTCCGCCGTCTTTCCCTCGCTCCTGTTCTCTTCCTTCCCCTCTTTTCCTTTATATCTCTCATTTCTCACATCTTACAAGAGAACCGCGAAGTCCTCTCATTTCTCGCATCTTACAAGAGAACCGCGAAGTCCTGAAGGCCTCGACAGGTCATTGTCGACCTTTTCCTCTCCTTCTCTTATCTCCTATGTTCTCTCTCTCTTTTTCTCTTTCCTTCTTTCTCGCTTCATTTTTGCCGGCGTTCTGAATCGAATGCTCAAACTACACTGATTAACTATTAGTATAATTCGACAAAAGCGGTTCGGCAAACCATGGTCCCAAGTACTATGATTCAAAGGAGGATGATCCCATCCCATGGCTAAAACCTTACTTCCCTCTCAATCCAAAAACAAACAAACCAACAAGATGAGTTATGATGATCATACTTTATCATCCAATCTGGCTCAACATCAACGAAAAAAAAAAAAGAAAGAAAAACTTGTCAATATTACCATATAATCCACTGGTTAATCCTTGGAATGCCAACATCACTAAAGTCAGGGAACCATACAGCTGGAAAATGTGAGCTTCTATCATGAACATTACCTTCTCCAGTAGTCGACAATCCTATACATCCTCAATCCTCAGTCCCGATCATGTTTGACGGGACGTTAAAGATGTGAAAGAGGTCAGTTACCCTACTGAAATGTCTGAATGTGCTATCAATAATGATGTAATGAACATGATAATGATGATGATCAATGAATCTCAACCAACCTCAAGAAAGATATGATTCAAGGCTTCTTTTGAGAACGCAAGAATCAAATTTTTGCAATCTAGAGGTGCCTCTTGAGATCACTTGCCTCATCAATCTGAAAAAGCTCTGCAGAGTGCATATTTGGAACCTAAAGCAACACGTATTTGAACAATGACTGGAGCATGAAATCGACACTGCCTTTTTTGATGAAGTGAAATCGACAATGTTAATGGCAATGTTCTTCAATCCCTCTCCTCTAACACCAAGAGGAACATTTGTGAACATCAATCTATGAGGTTTCCTTACTGATCACCTACACCAAGCATTGCTATAGATATTGCATATTGGTATCTGGATTATAATTGCAGATGGCCATGAGTAACAAATCTAGTCCAACCCTTTCGAATTCCTGAGATACAAGGTTGTATCTTAAATCAAGCAAAGAGTGGAAAATATTCATTTCATAGTCAACCAAATAAGATACACAGCATCTTCACATCAATAATTTACCTGTCACTTAAACACTGGAGACTTCATTTACATGAGATCTTTGGGCAGCTCAGCAATTGTGCACAATGACAGTACTCGTACCATTCATCCTCAACAACAGAGATTCCAGCATTAGCAACTCAGTCTACCGCTATAAAGTGGAACGGTACCTGAGCACCCAACTGATTAAAGTTCATTTGAGGAGAGAGAGTGTTAAAGAGGTTTAATGATTTACTCCATGGGAAATGATAAAACCGTGGATTTAAAAGATAAAATTTAACAAAACAATATACAGGAGTTCAATCAGGTAATCATTTTAAGATATCGATAGAAAGAGATCAGATAGCAGGCCTTAATGATAATATAACACAGTAGACCATTACTTAGTTATTTCTCTTCCTCCTCAGAATCAGACTTTGTGAAAACAGGTTCAGGCTGAGTCTCGGCATATGCAGGTGCAATGTACTTGGGGTCTTTTGCTGCAACATCAGCATACTTAAGTATTGCCTCTCTTGGATCTTCTTCCATCCAAGTCTCCTTGATCAAACCACCTTGCTGTAACAAAAGGTTGTTAATACTCAACTATGGATCATTATCTTCATATCAATGAAGAAAGGAATTTCAAAAGCAAAAGTTCACAACAAATTCTTTTGGCATCGGCTATATACCTTCAAAAGATACTGGGTCAACAAGCTGCCTTTAGAGGTACCAACTCTTCCACCAAAGCCTGGACCAGTAACAGGAAGCTCGGGCTTGTGTGATTTAAGGGGATCTTTCAATGCTTTTTCTCGTTGACGTTTGCGGGTAGGCTGATCTCTGAATAAGGGCAATGCATGTGGGTTGTGAATAACTGGCTGTACCTCAAAATCATCTACAGATTTTTTCCTTGGTGCTCTCCCAACACATACAAGAGCTCCTCTCTGACTGATAGATGGATCATAAAGTATGTGGGTTCCCCCTTCTTTCTTGTCACCAACAGTTGCGAAGACCTTCAGAAACAACAGATATTTTAGCATGATGTACTGTCTAATTATGCCATCCAGAAAAAAATCTGTTGCATACTGTTGAATCGAGGAGGGGACAAAAGGACATGGTAGCAAAATCCTAGATATATGCATACAAGTATGGTGTAGTTCCTAGCCAGAGCATAAGCAGTAGAATGTTAAAATCCTTTTATCCTACAAAAAAAAAAAAGGACACAAAAATGTAGAAGCATTCAAAATTTATGAGTATCTATAATATACATTGCGTGAAGTAATTGATGTCATAATGACAAGCAGATTATGAGCCAACCTGATTAATCCTTGGGTGCCAAGCACAGCATACAACACTACATTTAGGAGAAATTCCCACCCTCGATACAAGCTCAAGTTTCCTTCGGTCAAAGAAGCAGAGTAGACCTCCACTTGTGCCTTCTCTTTCAACAGAGGTTCCAGTAAATAGTAGTTGTTCGTCAGGACTGAATGCAACATTTGTCTGAGAATAATGATTTGGAAGGTCTTCAAAGACTCTAACAGGACTTTTATTGCCGTAAGTCCCAAACCTACACAAAAAAATAAACATGATAATTTATAATGATTGCAAATTTGAATTTTGGAAGAGACAGAAAATGTTAAATGTAGAATGAACAATCTAAAACACCAGTGGTGGTATAATATGAATATAAAATATTACCTTAAGTGTACTATCAGTGCTTCTTGACAGAAGAATCTGCCCATCTGTAGAAAACCTAAGTCCAGTGATATCATCAGCATGTGCTTTCTCCACATGTATATCTGGTCTACTTCCCCATCCAGGCTTGATGCTCCATATCTGGAAAATATGAAGAAACTCAATTAGTAGATGACTTGTGAATTAGCATATAGATTATGCTATTCAAAATTAATGGAGGTTAAGATACAAAGAATAGGCTCAATATTGAATATTTGAAATCAAGTGAGGAGAACTGTAATCATCATGCTGATACCTGTATGGAACCATCCCCAATGCCACCGACAATGCGCTTGCCATCACGATCCCAAGCACATGCTGTAACTGGAATTCTTGCTGGCCTTGCTAGTTTAGGTTTGATAACCTGTAAACAAAACGGCTGCTTAGAATTCCCTGATCATAACACCTCTCATGTAGTGAAAAGAGATGATATCAAATTCAGTGTATCTAGTACAAAATTTCATCTTTAAACAGCAAATGTAACTCCAAAATATCTTCTAATGAAGGTGATAGATGCACTAGAATCTGAGTGGATTGCATCATTCTAAATAATCTTAACTATTTACATCTGAATGCATGGAGAAATTTGGTGAATATTTTCCTTGAAACTGCTAATAGAAATATTAAAAACTTTGAAATGTGTTTGGTTCAAACTTGTTAACTGAATAATGAGAAAAACCTGTTTTTGACTTTTGAAGTCAGCCGCATCCCATATCCGCAATGAGCCATCTTCTGAAGAAGTTAAAATAGTCTCCTTTGATTTAGGGTTCCATTCTCCACCAGTCAATCCAGATATATGCCCCTTAGTATTTTTCAGGTCACGTATATACATGTCCCCCTTTATAAACTCACCCAAAGTAAGTCCGTCTCGGTCGTAAATCTGAAATGGACACACAATTGCTTGTCATTGATGTCTACATATAAAATTATGCTAATAAGACAAACACTGTTTTTTCGAAATTTATGAAAATGAAAAATACCTTAGCCTGTGCTGAACCTGTAATGCACAAAAATCGGTCAGATGTTGGACTCCAACTTAAACTTCGAACTTGGTGTCCCTCGAATGGTTCCAACTGTCTGAAAGATTGCAACTTGGAATTCATCCCTTGAAAATCATACATACGGACAGTATAATCATAGCTACCAGAAAGGACTCTTGATCCTGAATGATCGACAGCAAGAGCTGAAACAACCTGCAATTCGTAAAAAGTTGAACATAAAAATGTCATAAAGTAAAATCCTAAGTTAACAAATAATAAGATTTGAAGAGATCATGACACAACCAGATTTAGAAATTTTATGAAGTTGCTGACAATGCACACAAACAACAACAAGACCACATCTAGACGTGCTCAGAGATGAATGCTAATATGTAATTTGTTGTATCAAATTGTCTTTTCCCCTCCTTTGTCTAAACTCTTATCAGGAATAGGGAACGAGCCCATTTCTGCCAAAGTAGCATTCATAGTCTCATGAAGGTTGTAACTTGCCTTAGTTGCTCAAGCAAAGGGATTCTGGTCAAGATTTAGCATTAATCAGTTTCTCTTTTCTTGTTAGAAGGATCGATCATAGTTTTGAATTGGTTTTATCAACATAAGAACCACAAACTGAAAACATATGCTTTTGAGAAGTCCTATATTGATTGTTAATAGATGTAATATGTGTGTGTACAATATTTGCTTTCATGGTCCATTTGGTGGTGTGCACCTGTGTTTTGGAATCAATCTTTCCAGAGTAAACTCCAGACCTGATAGAACTCTTTATCTGCAGCAAGAGTATTGAATGTTTATTTGCAAGCTCAAGAAGAAACGATTACTCCAAGGCACATGATTGCTACGAAATTAAATCAGTGGAAAACTCTCTCCATTTTCACTTGGCTCAAAGGCCCAAAGAAGTGGGAAGAAAATAACATGACTGAAGCACCAAGTGGGTACACGATATACATATAAGTACATACATACGCATGTAAATATATGTATGGACATATGAATGATAACAAACAGAAGCATATCATTACACCAAGTCAAACATTGACCATGCTTTCAATGTGATTTTTTTATCATCCT
Source organism: Elaeis oleifera (assembly GCA_000441515.1). Lineage (NCBI taxonomy): Eukaryota > Viridiplantae > Streptophyta > Magnoliopsida > Arecales > Arecaceae > Elaeis > Elaeis oleifera. Next base: position 487,380 of record KE504840.1, read on the forward strand.
TAGGTCATGCCTGATGTAGATAGGCTTAAATTGAGTGCAGGAAATGTTTTTCGCAATTTTCTTATCCACTTAGGTGATTCTACAAGTTATTCAGAAGGTACAAAAAATGATGTTTATGTCATTATTGCTCAAATCATAATTAACATGAATTGCCCCAACACTGGGAATGATGGGTTTGTGTTGTTTTATAAATGATTAATGAAGGCATACAAATTTTTGATCTTATTTTCATAACTCTAAAGAATGAATTGTGTTTAAGGTTTTTTGGAAAGAACCCTCTATCTTCTTCTCTCTATTCTTCTTCACCTTCTACATCTTTCCTCTTTCCAAATCCCAATACTCAGATCTAAAACAATTTGATTTCCTTAACTACCATTATTTATCCTTCCACGTCAATTTCTCCCCTCTTTGACCATGTATCCAGGTCTAAAAGAAATCGAATCCAATTTCTTCTTCTTAGTCTAGTCTTCCTCTTCTCCATCTACCAATCCTCTTATTTTTCTTTCTTTTTTTGTCAGATTTAATCATCATGAATATTTCTCAACAAGTGGTACTTAATTTTATCATGTAAATAAATCGCCGTATGCAGTTGCTCTATACAGAGTGAAGATTCTCAATCTTTTATAAAGCAATTGGACAGCTTCAAATAGCTCGAGCAAGATTGTTCCAAATGCTTGGCTATGCGTGGAATTTAGGCTGCATCTAGGCCAAGTTGTTGGTGCATCAATGCTGATCCTTGTGAAGAACTCAACTATGTGGACTCATGAAGGATGGTGATTAAACACAAGCACAAAAATCTGAAAATTGCAGATTTGCAAAATTATGCTCGATGAAGCTTATGATGAAATCTGAACAGTTACAAGCAAAGAAATAAAGAATGTCTCTTAACCATCTGTCTCTCCATCTCTCTATCAAAAACAATGAAATTTGCCTCTCATGCATCAAACTAAAGCATCCTTGCTAATGATTAATCAAACTCCTATCCACAAGGTGGGCTGCTTTTGAAAGACCAAATATTTCATTTTCACACTCCCAATCAAACTAAAATCAACATTTTGTCCTACTGCAAATAAAGATGCATAAGATCCTTCCTCCCAAAATGAGCAAGTTTTACTAACTGACTCTTTTCTGGCTCCCACTTCAATATCTTTCGCTGGAAAATATATATAGTTTTCCAAACATGTTTTCTCCACTACAAGCCAACACCTAAAAGTCAAAGAGCTAAGATAGATAATGAACAAAATATTAAGCCTAGATGCTATTTTGAGGGAGGGGAAATGCCTTTATGAAAGCCTGGAATCTGATTTAAAGGGGAAATTCATGTTCCGCTCAAAACTATGCTTTCAGAGAACTTTTCATGGTTTTCCATGTTCCTGCATTGTGACAGGGACCTATAGTTTCGCTGCAATTACTTCAAGTTTTCAACCATTGGGGACCAAATTCACCGGGAGAAGGCAACTAAAAGCACCTAGGACCCTTTCAACCAAACAGTTCGTACTAACCAAACAACCATAGTAAGAGCATAGAACTGCAACTCACTTGCCTTGCTAACCAAACAACAAGAATGCAGTTTGCATAAGTGCACCACCCAAACTAGCCACTTCCCCAGAGTGGCAACTTCCCACTTTAGCCCATCATCCAAAAGATATGCCCTTCAATCTAATGTAATTTTCTGAGGTAAAAGCCAAACCCAAAGTGGAGTATACATACACACTCTAGATACATTCTTGTTACTCAAAACATCATCTTGAGCCATTGTTTCTGAGATTTGTCAGCCTGACCATCAGAAAATTGACTGCATAACATTTAGGACAAGTTTCCTTGAATCAAGTGTCAGAAATAAGCGTTTTGCACCAAATGAAACCTTACAGAATTACTAGCAAAAATAGAACTAAACCCAGGCAATAGGTGACAACCCTAATTTTTTTTCCCCCTCCAGAAAATTGGAATATCAATGAGTATGGAAACAAACATCCCACAAACAAGAAGTTAAATATTCCTTAATTGTCACATCTTCACAACGTTCTATAAAAAATGACTCCACTTAATAGTTTTTCTTTTCAGGAAAAAAAAATGCAAAAGAGTTGCTACATAGAAACAGAGAATCCAAATACCTTGGAATGCCCTCTGAGCACGATCTCGTTACTAAGAGGAATTCGAGGCAAATCCTCCATGGAGTCATCCATTCCAGAGTCCGAACCATCATCATCCGAATCCACCTGCTTCGTAGCCAGCGGCGGCCGCGGAGGCCCAATCATCACTTCCTCATCCGTATCCGGAGGCTGCGCCTGATTGGCCTGCGGGGAGGCGGCGGAGGCCCAATCATCACGCCGTCGTCGTCCTCCTCTCCTCTGCCGTTCAAACCACCGGAGGCATCTCCGGAGCCACGGCTCCCCGGTTCCGGCCGGGAGCTCTGGTTAGGGCTTGCGGAGGTGGCGGAGGTCCGGCGCGTGGAGGAGTGGACGGCGGAAGTCTGGGTTTGGACCTTGGACGGCTTGCCGAAGGAGAGCGGGAATTGCGCCCTAATCGCTTCGTCCATGTCGCCAGCCTCCATCCTCTTCTCTGACTGCGAGCTTATTCTCCCTTTATTCCCCAGTTATTCCGACAGGTTTTCCTAGCAATCGTTGCCATTTTCGATAACAAATTTATGGCCCCTATGTCGGTGATAAACAGCCGACTCTGGCGTATAGTGGGCGCTCCTATTCCGAATAAGATTCGGGCGAGACTTCAACGAGTTACGGAATGAGGAATAAAAATTCTAAGGTAGATGTCTGTAACGCATCATACCGGCAATTTTTTTTCCCAGTTATCACGGTACCCGTCTTTTTCATATCTTAGAGCATGATCAGACCAAAGAATCGACCGTTGGTTGGTTCCAGCGAGAGGGAACAGGATCCTGCTCTGATGCAAGATGATATAACTAAAAAGAAATAACACATAAAATTGCAAATAAGACATAGAAAGGACCTATAAAATTATGACATGCTTGATGCTTCTTAGATTTAGTATGCATGTCCTTTATACCAAAAAAAAAAAAAAATCATACACAGGTTTGTTAATTTTATGCCATGTTTAGTATTGCTTAAAATAAGATTATAAGTGTTTAATAACAATATCTTCAAAATGTTTGTACGGAAAGAAAATGTTAAAATGCAATTTGAGGAGAAATTGAAAAATCTAGATTGTATTTTGTATTGTTATCATCTTATTTAAAATAAATAGAAATAGAAATTTTATTTCCATTTTCTTTTCAGATTTTCGAAAATAGAAGCATGGTCAATAATTTTTCAAATTTCATCTAGCATGTTTGATTTTGTCTCACGGGAGTTGGGATTTTTTTGACTTTAGCTATGCCATCCTAACCACCTCAATCAGCCGCTCTAGCAGCTCCTCTGCCTGCATCTCCACCTGGGAATTTTGTTTTCCCTAAGATGGTATGAAGATCCAATTTATGGGAAAACATTTCTTTGGAGGAATATTGTTGATGTCAAATAAGAAAAAAAGTATGATAGATTGTAGTAGGAAGAGAGGGAGAGTTCGACTCTCCAAACTTGATAATTTTTTTGATAATCTAAAAGAAGATTCTTACCAAAGAAAAGGGAAAGAAAAGAGAGACAAGAAAGACTTCCACTACTCCACTATCAATGTTTACACGTTTCTTATCAAAGATTTGTACTCAGACAGACACCGCACGTGTAGTCTAATAGAAGTTGATTTTTTTTTTTTTGATGAAATATAATAGATCATGGAGAAAAGATCACAACCATGCATCGATACTTCTTACACGCACCACTCAAGAGTCCAATGCTGGTTTGCTCCAGACAAGAAATTTTTTTTTTAATATTTTTTCCTTTAAGGAGTGCGCTAGGAATGAGAAACCTTATACATGTGGATTTTGCTAGGTGGGAGACATTTTTGGTTGCTTCCTTGCATTCGCATATATAATACCAGAGTTTGACAAGAGTGATGCATGTGATTGGGAAATTTATAGCATTTAAGCAAAATCTTGCAGACATAATTGAGAGTTTGAGTTTGGTATTAAGAACAGATATTGCAAATAGATGGGAAGGCAAAAACTAAAGGGAGGTTTTCTCCAAAAGGCTAATAGATATTAGAGATATTTAACTATTTAAATATATTTAAATTTTGATTGAGAAGTACAATCACTAAAGTATTTACTTCGTAAATTGTTCAATAAATATTTATCCTATATTAAAAAAATTAATGGAACTAGAGTTGCATTAATATTTCTTATTTTTAGAGGGTGTTTGATTCGTGACCAGAATCAAAATTGGAATGAGAATCAGAATGGATTGAAATCGGAATCAGAGTGGTCAAATCTCTGAAGTGCTTGGTTCGTAATTGGAATCGGAATCGAAATAAAATTTAAATCTGTAGAAAAGAGTGGGGATTGAGTTCTAGATAAATTGGATCATTCTCATTCTATCTCAGAATCAGAATCGAAATGAGACTCATTCCAACTAAATGGTTTGAATGGAAGTCATCTATTTCCATTCCGATTTCAAAACTTTACTTCCCCTGGGCAAGCACCTTCTTAATTTTTTTCAACTACACGATTTTAGTTGGATATATGGGTTTTTGAGTTGCACGCAAAACGTGCATGCTTGGCTAGGCTGGCTGTATGCATGTGGGATGATTTAGTCTAGACAAGCGCGAGAGAGGCAAAAATGCTTATAAGCTGCATTTGGTTCGTGAGGAGTCCGGCCCGAAGTGATTTGGAATGAGAATTGGAACCCCCAAGCATTTGGTTGGTTACTGGATTGTATCCTGAAAGGGATTTGAATAATAAAAGAGATTAGGGATGATATTTTGGAGGGCATTTTCATTCTTCTTTAAAATTAGAATGAAACTCTTTCCAACTAAATAATTAGAATGGAGGTCACTTATTTTCGTTCCAGAACCCAACTCTCTCCAACCAAACATGCTTTTGGAATAATGCCTAGCATGCCTTTAATCCAGTTCGCCCTATTTTTCATTCCTCACTGATTTTAGATTTTGTGCATGATTGTTTTTTCAGGCAGATACTTAATTTTCTATTTTATTAATATTTACCTCCAATGATAAAGTTAGATTTGCCTAATAGTGGGATGCCTTCAAAGCATTTATTTTGCTAAAGTCATAGTGTCCCACCAAACCTATTATCTAAGTTGATCATGTGACACGACTGCATGAACCCTAGGACAGGCTTTAGAGATTATGCAAGGCTATAAGATGACTCTATCGTTTGAACTTCAAGATCAAACTTATCCAATGCTATGCATCTTGCGACTAAAAGAGAGAGAAGAATTAGGATTATGAGCTTTACAGCCCAATAAAATCCCATCATACTTATACTACTATAATAATATAATTTAAAATAATGAATGAGCGGTATCAAAGAGAAATCATAAATCACAAAACATCATGTCAAACATATAATATAATTCAATAGTTATATAAATATATATCACAAATTATATATTATCACAAATCTATTATAAAATCACTAGTGTATTCATATGACTTATCATTTATATTTCATTAACATATCCTAAATCAATAATTGTCTTTCAGCTTTGAACTAATCATGTCCGAAAACTATATACTATGCTTTGGCCCATGATGACGATCCATAATATCCATACTTCGGCCTGTAGTGGCAAACCAAGATATTTATACTTCGGCCCATGGTGGCAACCAAAAATCTATACTTCAGCTTGTGGTGGTAAATCAAGATGTAATGATTCGATCCATGACTGACAATCAAAGGTGTTATGATTTAGCTTATGATTGAGAATCCGTATCATAGCTACTCTAAATCTTTTTATAGAATCAATACACCATTCAATAATTTATATTGCATTTCTTATCCAATTTTAAAATATTAGATATGATATTCCCAACAATCGAAATAGACAATATATGATACATGTATCATAAAGAAAATCATGTATTCAATGTAAAGTCAGAAATATCATGCATAGTCCAATAATTAATATATATATATATATATATAGCGCACGTGCACGCACACACATGTGATTATGTAAAAGGATACTTACCTTTACTAGTTTCAGACTTAAGCACAATAGTTATTCAATTCCTCGATCTATAAATGTGGGATAAGATGTTTCGCTCGATATTTTTTTGTGCAGACTATTGCACCTCTACATAATCAATGTCAACACAAAAATCCTCGATGATCATGGACGTGGAAAAATTAGAATAGACGGTCATAACACTAAAGATCTAAGATCTTTTCTAAGGTCAATTGATCGATCTAAGTTTATCTAGACATTTGAACCCTCTACTAGTCTATAAAATTTCTAAAGATAAACAATCTAGAGAGAGAAAGTTATAAAGAAAAAAATTAAAGAAAATTTATAGAGAGAGAAAATGGAGAGAGAAACTAAGAAAAGCAAGTGAAGAGAGAAAAGCGAGAAAAACTCTCTTCTTTTCTTTTTCTTTCTTTTCTTTTTTTTTCTTTCTTTTCTTTTCTACTCCTCTTTCTCTCATTTTCTCTTTCTTCTTTGCGGAAAATAGGAGAAGTCAAATCTTGGGCTGACCACTTTCTATGGTTGCAAACCTTGACAATAGAGAGCCTGAAGGCTCTGACAACGGTGGCTCCAGACCTTGGCAACCAACGCAAGGTCATGTTTGGCAACGGCGACTAGCTTGGTGTAAGAAAGAAAAAGAAGAAACAGGGAAGATTCGGTCCATCATAAAATCCGATGGCTGTCGACTCAATCTAGCTGTCAAAGGGCTAAGGCCTTATCCAGCATATGACTCGTTTTTATCTTATACCTCGAACAAGCGATTCCATACTTCCACTAATTCCGTCTACCATACTTCATCTTTACTAATGCAGTCTATTGGGCTGGTTTTATAGACTCTGTTTCAGTCTTAGACTAGCTACTTCTAAGCCTTACTTCGGCTAGTTAAGTTCTCACAAAACTGGCTTCCATTTGCATGTCGCGTTATAGAACAGAAACGCCTGTTCCACTTGTTCCACTTTCCTCATCGGGGTTCTTTGTTGTTAACCTCCTTACGTTCAGGAGAGGTCCCTTTTCTACCCGACGGGTGGTAAACATGGGGACAGCTCCAATTGGGTAGATTGCGAGGGATTTATAGATGAAAATTATAAGATCCTCGCTACAGTTTGATCCACCTTAGACTCTTTTTCGATCAGATTTGAAGAGAGGAGACGGACTCCATTGGGAGTCTTTCTCTTTGTCACGCCCGAACCCAACATCCGGATCGGATACGTGATGGCCGCACACTTCTTAGAGCAAGCCCTAAAGAATATGCAAGGCCCAAATAAATCATTACAATCTTAACAATCATAATATTAATTTCAATAATAATTCATAAAACTTGCATAATTATAATTAATATTCCTTCAATCCTCTAATCAGGTATCAACGGTACTCTATCTATGCATCCGCTCACTCACAAATCCATACCATAGCCAACTATGGACGTCCTGTAACTTTGAGAAGAAAGAAAGATGAAGGGTGTGAGCTTTACAGTCCAGTAAGAATTTTCATATCACACCAATATAATAATATAATCTGAAAATAAAGATAAGCAATAACACATAAAAGTCGATGTTCAATGTCCAGAATACTGCAAATATTTATAGATTATTTGTTTTGTCAAAAGAGATGCATCATCATATGTTAATAAATGAAACAATTTTATTCAACGATTGTTTCATGTCTTATCTTTTCATTCTCTTCTATTATCACATCATCTTTAATCCTTTTCTTTTTGACTTTGGCTTTGGCTTTGGACTATCAG
>KE504840.1:512788-529314 GCA_000441515.1 Elaeis oleifera
TACATATATGTATATATGTATATATCTATATGTATATATGTATATATAAGTATATATATGTATATATGTATATATATCTATATATATGTATATATGTATATGTATATGTACGTATATGTATATGTATGCATATGTATATGTATGTATATGTATATGTATGTATATGTATATATATATATGTAATATGTATATGTATATGTATATGTATATATATGTATGTACATGCATATATATGTATGTATATATGTATATATATGTATGTATATATGTATATATATGTATGTATATATATATGTCAACTGCCTTCTCTTTGCATTATCCTTCACACGAATCCCCAATATGACAATCCACTCAGTTACCTTTCTCTTTGCATAATCCTTAATATAAATCCCCTATCTGACATTTCACTAGCTACATATAAAGAATGTTAACCCATTTTGCCATTAGAGTTTGCTTATGGAGAACTTGTCAATTGAAGATAGGATATGAATCCAGCTGATGGGCCAATGATACACCACCTGTGTTCCAGTATCTACGTGGGTATCATCAAATGCCTTACAAGAACATTCTATTCTAATTCCGGATGTAATTCATATACTTCAAAGATAGATTGAAGAACAAGTGACCAATCGGATGTGATCCATGCTCAACTAATTGCAGTGGTGATTTATGGCACATATTGACATTATTGTCCTTCTGCTTGGAGATGAGTAGACAGACTGAAATATATTTTCAGTATAAAGAGAAGGCAGGTCGATTTTATGTGTAATAGAACAATAATTAGAACTAAATCTTCTGGAGTCATTCATACAATTAGATAACTCATCCTTAGATCATTTATTAGTATGAATAATTTTCTCCGAACATACAACTGGAATGCAAATATTAGTTAAAAGAAGATATGCAAGAGAATATAAACAGCACTTTATATCAATGCATAACCAAATAAAAGCACAAGATAGAATTCATGTATATCTGGATGCTGAAATGTGTTAGACATCAAGAAAAGGTATAGCTTTGATAAAGAAAGAAGCTTGTGTACCAGTATTTTGTCAGCAGCTGGTAGAAATTCAACTTGATGAGTGACATAAATCACAGTCTTGCTAGCTAGTGCAGTCAGTATGTATTCCTGCAACCCCATATCAGAAACTTATTTCAACTAGAAATAACTTCAGGAGATAAATTGATCAGTGAGTTAGAATGAGGGAACAATTAGAGCACTCGAACCTTAAATAGTTCACTTCCTGTATGGGCATCAACTGCACTAAAGGGATCATCAAGTAAATAAATATCAGCATCTTGATAGAGTGCTCTAGCGAGCTGCACCCTTTGCTTCTGACCACCACTCAAATTAATACCTCTATCACCGATGATGGTTTGATCCCCATGCAATAACAATTCCAAATCCTTTTTCAGTGAGCACGCATGGAGAACATTCTTGTACCTTTGCTTATCCATTGGGCTGCCAAAAAGAATGTTCTCCTCTATATTTCCAGATTGGATCCAAGCTGACTGAGGCACATAAGCTGCAGAGCCACTTATCTTAACCTGCAAAAGGAACAAGACTTGGTTAATGTAAAAGCCTGCATATAGATATTTATTGTACATGGATTACTTACTTCACCAGAAATTTTTGGTATCTCCCCTAGTATGGAAGATAGAAAGCTAGACTTGCCAGATCCAACCACACCACAGACTGCTACACGCATGCCCCTTTCCACTTTTAGCTGCATATCTGAGAGTGTAGGTCTTGAAGAAGGGGGTCCCAACAAAACTCTCCATCTTTAATTCAATAGCATTGTTTGTAAGGCCTTGGGGAACAACTGTGGTGGCATCTTCTTGCAACTCTTCCTGTTGCAAGAACCCGGATATCCGGTCGAGAGAAACTTTTGTCTGCGCGATCATAGATACTAAATCTGGAAAATTTCTGAGAGGCTCTTGAAGAATTCTGAAAGTGGCTAAAGCTGAAAGGACGCTGCCAGCCGTAAGCTGATTTCCCAACAATATAGAAGTAGCAAAGTTATGACTGCCACGAAGATAGGGGAGCCCCAAAAGATAAATGTTATCACAGCCTGAGAATAGAGGGCTTTCCGAAGCCACTTCATTTCCACACTCCTCATTCCTCCAACATTAATCGGTACCGATCCTCCCAAGCCTGCAATTTCAGGATTCTCATGTTTTTCAAACATTCAGAGGTTTTCCTCATTCGTTCATCCTTGGCGGCCATTAGGTTATCCTGGTAGCCCTCCTGCACCTTTGCCAGAGGAATGGTAACAACAATGGAGACAATGGTAGCAATTAATGTTGCAATAGTCGCAATACCCACATTCTTATAGAGGATAGCCAAAGCAAGAATGATTTGTAAAGGAAGCATCCAAATATCATGGAGGTACCATGAAAAATCACCCACCCTCTGCACATCAACTGCCATGTAATTTACTATCTCACCGCTTGTATGATTCTGTCGGGCTATGCTTGATAGCGTAAGCCCTTTCCTGTACACCATTGCTGTTAAGGCTGATCTAACATGCATGCCCAATATATCTACTCCTAAATACCACTGCCGAGTAGTAAGAGTCTCTATCAACTTAGAAGCAAAAAAATGGATGACAGAATGTAACCCTCATGAGGAAAGCCACATTGCCACTCAAGTAATCAACGAAATAACTGATCAAATAGGGACCCACATAAGAAACCAGAGTGTTCAAACCAGCAAAAATAGCATTGAAAGCAGCTTCTTTCCAGAATGAGTGGAAAATTGCCAATGCCAAGGAGGGATGCTTCATGGGGTTTTCAGCTTTCAACCTCTCCCAATTTGAATTCAAGATCTTATAACAAGTCTTTGCACGATCTTTCGGTGCCAATAGAGGTATGTCCCTTAGCTCAAGGGGCCTTTTCACACCAATTGACAAGAGAGGATTGAGCCAGGATATGGTTGCTAGGCTAAAAATCCCTGCCTCACAGTAAGGAGTGACCTTAAGGCAGCCTGCTTCCTCTTCCTCTGCAAGCAATGGCTCACCAAAGTCCCGATGGTCTCTATGCAACTCTACACCCGTAACACCACGAATCGAGACAAGGCAAAGGAATGCAAGAGCAGGAAAAGCGGCATAATTTGCAATCATGTGTGAATTGAAGCTAAAGAATTCGCCTACCAACCCTTTGTATCGACATAAGCAATGTAAAGACAGAGGATGAATGATAGGAACCACCACAGCCTAAGCAAGAACGGGAATTTCACCAATGCCTTAAATTTGCAATGAAACGCCGATAAGCCTGAGATAAGCCAAGACAATACTTGAACAGAAGGCAGGTAAAACACAGAATAATCAGCTGAGTCGATCTCTGTCCTAACAAAGCGTACTGTTTCATACACCAAGACTACAGCTTGAAGGAAGAGAACATAGAAGCAGCAGGAAACTGAGATCTTGAACCAATACCCGATCACCACCGACCGATCACCATCGGAATCTGGCACAGAGACTGGGTTCCCGTTCTCATCCTTGAACGCCGGGAAACGCCGGAGGGCACAGGTAAAACCGGCGAGCGGAGGCATAGAACAGGAAGAAGACAACCAGCGCCGCCTGGGTGGCGGCCGCCACCTGCTCCGGCAATGGGAGGTCCCGGAAAGAGCTGGGGAAGGAGAAGGAACCCATTCTCCGGCGAGAAGAAGGGATCGGAAAGATTGGATTTTGGGAGTGGATTTCGATGGAATGGTGCTAGAGAATTCGGCTACGGGCATCTCACCATCAAGGAGCTGGGTCTATAAAGGAAGAACAAAAGACGATGGCAGGCTTCAGGAGAGAACGTGAGACGAATGTCGTCTTATGCACACAATGGAGATGGAACAAAAGGGACTTCTTCTTTATCTATCAAAAGATGAAATTTTTCGCAAAGAGACAAGAGAAATTCGACAAAAACCCAAAAGATCCAACCTTTACCGACCTGGCTGCCTTGGGACTGGATTTCTCTTTTTCTCCTTCTCTTCTCCTCCTTTCTGTTGCAATGGCGCCCAGCTCTAGAACAGAAGAGGGGGAAGAGAGAGCTTCCTCAGAAGAAGAGCAAGAGAGGGAGAGAAAGAGGGTGGGAGGGAGGGGAAAGGGACAGAAGAGACAATGGTGTATAGAGCTAAATCTACGCCTTCCTCTATCTGTCTCTCTCTCTCTCTGTGTTTTTGTCTAAACTGGCTGGAATGCTGTTGTTATGCCACCTCTGGATGGGGAACAGAAGTGGAGGTGTTGTGATATGGTCTTGTGGGGAACGCATTCGATGAAGCTGTGGTGGTGGGGGTGAGGTGGCTTTGCGGAGCTTTTCGGTTTAATGCTGGAATAGGATGGCGTGGGATATGCTGGATTTTTAGGTTGATTTGTCTTCATTGGTAAGTGTAGCAGTGCATGGAGTTATTTATAAGGGTGTGGACATCTGTCTTTTACTTTGCATGCAAACATAGGAGGATGGCTGAGAACATGGTGGGGGGAATATTTAAAGAATTGAATAAGATTCTGATAGCTTAGGTGGGTTGATAGGGGAGGTGAGGAATTTATTACAGGTTTATTCTTTCTAAAATTAGAGTTTGGAATATTGTAGGTATTTGATGATTTTCTGGATGCTTGTGATGCTTTATCGGGAGCAAGGAGTATTTTATTGGAACCATTTTTTCTTGTGGCGGAGATTAGGTACATTTTTGATGCGAAGAATGGTTAGCTTTTAAATCCAAATAGGATTGGAATCGAATTATATACAGATTAGATACTAGCATGTCCATATCTATATTCATTTTATTTGATAAATATAGATATAGATATTAGTCGAATATAAATTTATATCCATATTATTTAAATGAATATAAATACAAATCGAATAGTAGAAATATAAATATGAATATGGATATAAGCCAGATAATCATTTATTTGAGTGATAAATCAAGTTAATAGTATGTTAATACGATCGCTTATTTTTAAAAAATTATAAGTACTATATAGTATAAAGGATTACAAATAGAATTGAATATTTGAGTAGAACCAAATAATTATGCATCTGTATCCATATTTATTTTTTTATAGATATGGATATTAAATAGATACTCAAATTTCTATCCATATCTAAATAGATTCGGATTTGAAAATAGATTTGGACAAATATCATCTGGTCTGCTTTCATCTCTAAGTCCAAGACAACAAATTAATAATAACTTAGACCTTTATAAGTAAACTATTATAAAATTTCGCTTTAGGATGGATTTTATTTCTAAATTCTAAAACAATATTGGTCCACGAGCATTATTTTTCTTAGTTGGGATGATTGAATTGGTATGAGGATGTTAAATGCAATATGGATGAAATGTTATCCCTGAAATGCTTTCCATCCATATATCATGCAATGTCTCTTGCCTTTCTTGATGCATGACAAGACTGTAATTAATTGAACATTGCTAATTTTTTTGTCTATCTAATTACATATAGCAATTCTTCAAAAGAAGATCACATATGCGAACGAGGCCATGTATAATTATCAAGAAATTTTAAAAGGAATGATATATAACTAATAAAAAGAAAGTTTAAAATGTTCTTCATGTTTTTTTTTTTGAACTAGAAAGTCTAAGAGTAATGTCAAAGAAGTGGTCAAGACACGACAAAACTATCTTTATCTACTTTGTTAGTTTCTTTCAATCTTTTGCTGGAACAAAGAAAAAAAATCAGATGTTTCAAAAAAGTGTTTTGATAAATCTTTATCCTCATCTTCCTCTTAGTAAATTTTGTTTTGATTGTCAAATGATACAAGCAGAGATTCCTCTCAAGCGAAATTCCTTATCTCTTATTTTCTCCATAACCAACTAAATTAAAACAAAGTGCGAGTGCAAAATTGTCATCAGATAACGGAGTCATTAGCATTAATGCATCAGCACAAGTTCGATCACTGAAAGACCGAAACATATATAATAGCAGAATAGATCTGGCTTACGTGTGGGAGTTGATTAAATTTCAGACTGCATGCAGATTAATTTTGTTTGGCTGCGGGAAAGTAAGCTGGTGGTGATGACATATGACACAACTGGTATTAACTACTAACCACTAAGAGATGGTATGTGACTATAAGAGCATGTTTGTTGTGGTATGACGCTTGCTCATCCTTTCTTGTTAAAGACCCGGCCCAGCTAGTGATCCATCTTTTATTTATTAATTAGTTTAAGACGTACACGTTCTCTAACTCACCATATCTAGGCTGGCTCCTTGGAATGAGGCGAAGCCAATGCTTTAATTAGGGTGATTAAGCTCAGCCAAACTTGCGGAGTACAATGATTTAAGCAACATGAAGTTGATGCCTTTCATTTGAAGGGAAAAGATATTAGTTTGGTGGTGATGCAGAAGGATCGTGGCTTGGAATTAAGCCTCTTAACAGTGGATGAAGGGTCCCCCACTGACTAAGCTTGCTAAACACGCACATAAACACAGTGGCATCAATGCCAAAAGCATCCTATAAGGAGTCCAAAACATGAACCCCAACTTAGGAGAAGGTGATAAAAATCCACGCGTCGGATGGCCTTTACATAAGGTCAAAGCATGTGGTGTCCCCTTAAACTAAGGCTCTTTGTACGTGGTAGGAAGAGGAAGTGCCATGACGTGGTTTACTTTGGCGTTTCCTTGGGAGGACGGAGGTGAAGTCTGTTCTGGACTCTGTGGAAGAGAGAGAGGATGGTGACGAAGCGGTATACCGGCTTTTTTGAACGTCGGTGCTTTTTGTTTTGGCCTTACGTCCTTGAACAGCACGAGAAGAAAGAACAAAAGTGAGACAAATGTATGGAATGCTTTCTGCATGAGAAGCTAGCCAGCAAAATGGTAGGGTCCGGACCGGGACTTTAAGATCAGGACCTTTTTTTTTGGTAAAGAAGATCATGACTTTGGATGCAAATCTGATGTATTAATTGGTAATCAGATTGGGTTTATGAAAAATATTATAGGTTCATCAGATCATTCAGGCTATATATATAGTTAGGACAAGTAAGAGTAAGATCCGAAATATATCGACCTAATGTATTTTGATCCATGTTGCACCGGTTCTTGGATTGAAGTCCAAATGCAAGAGGACAGTGAAAGTATATTATTGATTTGGTGTATATAAGGAAAATTGATTGTAACAAGTGAAAAGAACTAGGAGAAAATGTTGATATGTAATGCCTTCACCAAAACAAATTATTATGCATAAAATATGATTTTTGTAAACATGTTCTATGAAAGATAGGAAAAGGCTTGTTTGTCATAAAAGTTGCTTTTTAGGTTCTCTGACTTGGTAATTTGGGCAAAAAAGGTTTTATAAAAAATAATCAAATTATATTTTTATAAAACTCTTCATTTTGGGTTTTGTATAATCTTGTTTTACTTAAAACTGTAAACCAAATAGCTTAGTCATTTTGACAATTAATAAGAATCTTAATATTATATTTACTCCTTACTTGAGAACTGTGCTAGTGTGTTTAGCATCCACATGGACTAAGTACTAGAAAGATCTTAGATATTTATATAGAACTATGAAATTCAAATAATATCTTTTAAATAATTTTTTTAAGCGAGATCCTAAATTATTACAAATGATATCAACCAAATCAAATCTGTAGTCCAAATGAACTAGAAAACACTGCAACTTTGGCTCATCTAGAGGTAATCATGAGTCAATCATGATACCTTTTATTGTATTTAATTGGATTCGGACTCTTCAATTGGAGTCACCTAAAAACAACCTAAATTCCTAATGAGTGAAAGAGGGATTGTGAATTTGAATATTATGGAATGGATTGAACTGGGTTGGCTAGGCTTGGTTTTTAAATCTACTTTAGATGCATGCAGTTGTTCCATTAGTTAGATTGGGCCTGGATAACTAGATTCAAACCAGTTTTTCAAGCAAGCTTTATTCCAGACCAAATTTGATTCGTGTATTTAAAAAATTGAGTAGAACTGAACCTAATTGGGTTGAGACCAGATTAGGTCACAAGTTAAAGGGACCCATTTGCAGCCCGAGTTTTGTGCAGAAATAACAAGTCAAAGTCTAAGTTCAGAGCAGCTCATCTGCCTAATGCTGTCTTATGAACGGAAGTGATGATTGGAGGAAGAATGGGAAGGTGGATTGTATCCATCCACTTGTACCCTACCATTAACGTATGACTAAAATTCCAATATCAGCTTTTGTGTTATCCTTTGCATAATGCTGCAACCTCATTGCACTTATTGCCACAAAACTCTGGGTCAAGGAGGAATAGCTAGGTCGGCGGTGATCCGAGGTGGAATTTGATAGTCAGCGATGATCCGAGGAAGACTGGACGCTCCTATGATCTATAAGAAAATTCAATCATCAAAGATTCTCTGGTGAAGGACCCTCCAATGCTTAAACTAGCTGAAACTTTAAGAACAGTTTTTAGCAAAAGAGTACTTTTCTAGTCCAAAAAACTTACCTAAGGATCTTCTGTTTTTCTTTTATAAAAGGAGAAGTACCTCAATTACTGATAACCATCATGGAGAATCATGGTCCACAATATCGTCGTGAGTAATAGACAATTAATGGTATTAAATTATGTGCCACATTTTACTATAACCGTTGACATTTAAGGGATGTGGTGCTGGCCCATGTTTCTTTATAATGGTTGTGTCCCTAGGTCTTCGAAAGTCATTGACGAGAATCTGACTAGAAGGTTGGCAGTGGTATAATGAAGTTTTCGACAGTTGGCTGAGGACAATGTCCAAAGAGGAGGACTTTCTCATAAAAAAACAGAATACTAAATGATGCTTACTACCGAGGTCTACCTTAATACCTTAGCTGTTGGCTGAAAAGTGCAGCCGAAGACTAATTTCGAGAATAAAAACCGAGGTGGTATAACCTCATAACAGCATCTAAACCTCAGCCTCCATATTAAGGGGAAAAAAATCTCAGCTTCTTGATTTTATATTTAGCAGAGAACCCAAGCAGCAGTCCCTTATTCGACCAAAGAAACCTAAAAAAAAAAGAATTTTCTTCTTTTTTTTGTTCCTTTCTTTTTTTGAGAAGGATTGGCTAGAATCTCTTCTCGAGAGAATGAAAAGATTGTATACAACTACAATATGCTTTCCAGCTCATGATTTCATGCAAATATTCTTTCTGCCTCGTACCTTCAGGACAATTAATTGAAATGGACAACGCTTGATCATCAAAATTGTGCCAACTTTCATAGAAGGTGCTGCAATCTCAGTCTCAGCTTGTTCTCTTTATGTCACACAAGGCAAGAGGCCAAAGTAGCCTTAGCCTTATCCAGTGAAGGCGCCAATGAATGAACTTCCCCTAGAAGCATATGCAAAGCCTATTCCAAATGCTGAGTCAAGATAGTCCTTTTGCTGATACCATATTCCTTCTGTATAGTTTATCCAACACTTGATTCTATTCTTTTTCACTTGCCTGTGAGGGATAATCCCTTTGGCATGCAACTTATAGAGAGAATCTCTAATAGTAGATACTAGGACAAAAGGTGAAACTCTAGTAGTGAAATAATTAGGGGCTTCTGTGCTCCCTTGTTTTGACATACTGTTTAAATTTCTTTTTTTCTCTCTTTCTGGAAGTTGGATATGCTTGTACTACTGAGGTGATGCTTCAGTGTGTACCATGATCTTGTATCTTCTATTTGGATATTCTGTGGACATGTTGATGCTTGAAAGGCTACGTAGGCCCAAGTTGCATGGTGTCCATGATGTACAAGGGCATTGGTCCCTTGAAAATGGGAAGAGAATCCTATGAGGAAGACTCTTCAAAGAAGGGAAGAAGGTGGAATAGCTCCATTCCAAAAGGCATAAGGGACCATTTTCCATTTAACTGTTGGTGTGGATAGCAAAATCCACTGCCAAACTTCACCGACCTTCTCGTCCTTCAAAGCACATGGGGATTGGGAATAGTGGGATGCCTTGGCTGGACTTCATGTGATGGCCTCAGACAATTCAACAAGAATCATGTTGTTGTATTTGTTTATTGGCATAAGAATTTCCCTTCTTTTTTAATGGCTTCCTAACACTCTAGTTTCTTATCCAATCTTGTTTACTACAAGTCATTAACAAATCGGACCTTTTGTACAAAAGAACAATAATTCCATCCAAGTAGAATGTATGATACTGTTCTGTATACATCGGTCTTAACTTGGCTGACTTCTTTTATTGACTCTGAAACAGGCTTTTAATATATCAGTAGATCTTGTACTTCAGTATTTATATGCAAATCCATAACAAATCTGTGTCTAAATCTTTCATAACTGCTTGATGAAGTACAAATACACTCCTAAATGCTAATTAGGAGTCCTAGAAACTTTGATGTTAAAAGCTTTAATGAGAACATTTGGATATTTCAAGTTTGGATGCACAAATGCAAGAATTTGGTCATGAATGTAAACTTTAGGTTTACATTAATAGATTCAATTTTATTTCTAAGGCAAGTTATCAACCTGCTAAAACGCTATACTTGAATCTTGCTCCCAATAACATTATTATGCACAATAATTTTATATTTCAACTCTGTTACAAAGAGGCCTCTAAAGAGAACTTTCAAGGGAAATGAATGCTGATACCAATAATGTGGGTAGCGCATGCAAAGGCACAAAGATGTAGTTTTATCGATTAGAGTAATACAAGAGGTTAGCTTTTTAAAACATAGCTTTTCTTCCCCCCAACCTCGTTAGCTCAGTCAAAACAGTTGTAGTGGTTGAGTCTTACCAAGCCAAACAGTGTGAAATTTTCTAAAAATTGAACCCTACTGTATCAGTGTTAATCAAATGTTAAAATTGTATGCAGAGCCCAATTTGGTGAATCGTTTTAATGTAAATGACCATGTGTCCAAAGAGTTCTCTAGCAGAACAAATACACCAAATATCTACTGTATGAGGTTTGAGGTGGTATTTTATTTATCAAAATGACAAAACTGGGTTCAAATTAAACGGCATAATAAGCTGAGTATTAGAAAAGTATTAGAGATAATACTTTACATATGGTCCCTACATATAGACACCTAAGCACACGGAACAATATAAAAATTATACTTATAACAGTCATAATATGTACACTGTTACACATGTTTATAATAATGAAAGAGGAAAAGAAAAGAGAGCTATCAAGGATTGCAACGTCACTCATTAAACTAAGATAAGGAATATTGACTATTAAAGTAATAAAAGATTGTATTTAAAGGTACCATGAACATATGGGACTTCACATGGGTTGTTGGCATAAAAAAGGGTGGTGTTTGATAAAAATTATAGACCTAACATCAGTGCTCAGAAACAGACTCAACAATGTTTAACATACGTTCACGGATGTTAAATCCCGGGATTTCCGATCGAGGATATGTGGAGCTTATTCCCATTAATCCCAGGAATAACACCAATTGAGCCATCGACCAAGATAGGTTAGCTCGGTTGTTCGACCAACATAGCTCTATACCATTAAAGTGGTAAAACTTTGCACCTGGGAGACTATGATCCGTCTATGAATCAATGTATATATGATGTATGACTTGGTTTCAACCCTTCATTATCAGCAAGTTTGGAATCTTCATAAGTTTCTTAGTAGTCATCCATTTCCATAGCTTTTGGATGAGCATTGCATTTTTTTTATTGGTTGGATTTCCTTTGTGGCCTTGTCTAGTCTGAGTGGTGCAATATGATATCATTATATTATGTTGTATTATATTATATTATATTATATTCATAATATAATATGATATAATATTATAATATTATGAAAATGATCGCTTTAGTATAATTGATCAACGACTTCACCAGCCATGTGGGGAAAAAGGTTTACCTATAGATGCTATGTCCTTACTTTAATGAAATGTAATCTTTCTTGCAGCTATTCTTCCCATTTCTTCTCCCTTCCCACTTTTCAGTCTCAACCTTGTTCTGCAATAGTTTCATCTGCTTAATAAAATAGGGGCAGTCTTTTGCCTGCTTTTTCTGAAAAAGGAAAAAGAAAACTTTGTTATGGCAGACAGGCTATGGAGAGAAAATAAAGCATCACTGGACCAACATCGATCGTGTACCGCACCACTTCTTAGCTACATCAGTCCAGGAGTAGGACAATAAATTATGAGTGATTATTCCCAGCAGTGCTAGCTGTTTGGTCTTGTGTGTTAGACACTGAGCTTTTACATTTATAAATAGAACATGGAAGATATATTTGTAGTGCTTTTTATATAGTTCTATAACGTCTGGTTCAATCAATTTGAGTTCGGACCCTCAACAGTACGATTTTTGCACCATAGAGTCTTCTTGTATTGCTGTAGATAGCCACTATGTCATTCATCTTGAAGATGGATGCCTCTAATTTATCTCAAAAGGTGTCTACATATTTTTCAGTGTGCTATACGACTTGTTGGAACTTAAAGGAGAGCTGCATGCACATTTTGGAAATGGATGATCTGGTGGCTATATTTGATGGTACCATAGTACGTGGTGCAACTTTTACACTGCCGAGAATCCCGTCTCGAGCCAATTACATGAGTAAAATGGAAAAAAAAAAAAAATCGGTGTATACCATGGTCCAAGTATCGAAAGAAGTGACCTATAGAAGAACACATTATTATCCTGATCATTTTCAGATGTCATGGTTCCAAAGTCATCCATATCCTGATCATTTTCAGATGTCATGGTTCCAAAGTCATCCACGATACACTGAGCTGTCACTGTTAGTCCTAGGAGGTTGTGGTGTCATATTCGATCAACCTGGGAGGCTTTCAGAATCGAGAACCTTTGGAGCATTGTAATGCTTAGGTGGTCCAAACAATGGCGCAAGGATTGTGAGGCTGAGGAGAAGCTGCTACGTGTATGTCAACATTCTTCACCGGTGTGTGATATTGATAACTAGGGTTTTGATCCACTGGGAGTAAGATAGCCAGTCATTAGTAGATGTAAGATGAGGGATTTGTTTTTCCTTATTACCAGGAATTTTATTTCTCCCACTCAACGTAGAATTTTCTCAGAATATTATTTAGAAAGTTATTAATTTGGTTCAGATTTTCTATTGTTGGAAGTGTTGGGGATGCATAAGTGGTTTGATTGGAATAAATGATGGAACAATTTAAGACTTTGAGACATGTAAATCGCTATCTTTAAGTGATATTTGTTTCCACTCAAATGAGTTTGCTAGCGGTTGGTGGCAAATCATCCTTGTGATACAGTAAAGTCTTAACCAATTCTGCAAATAGCAATTCTGAAGAGATTCTTGAGGAGATTAGAGAGATGCAAAGATTTTAAGACTGAAACGGAAAAAATCACGGAACTTTATATCTTTGCACTTTTTTCTACATTTGTGACTTTTTAATACATAACTTTTAATTTATAGATATGTGACCTTTCGGTCTACAAATATGTGACTTTTTGATCAAAATATATCTTTTATTTCTCAACTTTCAATTTAAATTGAAAATAAATACCAACAATTGTCTATGCAAAAACATCTCTTTAAGATCACGAGATTTTAATTTTAAATTAAAATTTATCCAGCAAAGATATCTTGAAAAATATCTCTTTTCAAAAAATAATAATAAACATCCATTAGACCCTTCCTTCATTCCTTTCTTTTCTTCTCGATTTTATTTAAATATTGCTATCCAACAGGAAGTGTGTAGAAAATATATCACGCCTCGAACCCAACATTCAGATTGAAGACGTGATGGCCGCATACTCTTTAGAATAAGATTCTAAATAATATGCAAGACTTTAAAATTCACTACAATCTCAAGATCCCGTAAATATTATTGATTTCAATTCATAAAATGATTTCATATTAACAAATATCAAATTTATATAATTTATACAACTCGATCATCTAACTATTATTGTTGATATTCTATCTAATCATTCTTTTGAATGGAGATCCCAACCTTAGCAAATATAAGCATCATATAACTCTTAAAAGGAAAAGAGAAATGGAGGGGTGAGCTTTACAGTCCAGTGAGAATCTCCACATATCATATGATAGTATAATTTGAAAATAGAAATAAGTATAAAGCTTGATATCTCATATAAAATATCCAGAATAACTCAAACATCCATATAATTATGTATCAAATATTTATCTTGTCAAAGAGATGTGTCACCATCTGTCAACAAGTGAAATCTTTTATTCAATATTAGTTTCATATCTTGTCATCTATTTTTTATCACATATCTAGTTTCTTAATTTTTTTTCTTTCTGACTTTGGACTAATCAAGATCATGCCTTAATTTCTGTCTGATTAAAATCCAATACATAAGCCTGTAGAGACTATCCCAAGCATAAGCTCCTAGTGGGCTATCCCAGATATAAGTTTCTGACGGGCAATACTAGACATAAGCTCTTAGATCTTGTCCTAGGCATAAGCTTTTAACGAGTTGTCCCAGGCACAAGCTCCTAGAGGTTGTCTCGGATATAGTTTCTAGCAGACCATCTCAGGCACAAATTTCTGACCGACTATCTACATGACAAAGCTAATCCAAACCATATCTTTTCCATCCATTTATTTCATGTTGATTTCATCAAATCAATTTCAATTTACAATGTGATAAAATAAGTATATCATATCTATATAATTATATCATCAATCACTGGTACACGTATATAGTCAATACATAATGTACTCATGTTGAAACATCATACAAAAAATAATAATGTCACAAACATGACAAATCCATCAATATGAATCCAATGATACAAATCCAACGTTAAAAGTAATATATATAATGATGATCATATATAGAAATTTTTATCTCTAACACCATTCAAATCCAAATATGATGTCTATCCGTCCATGCCTAGCATGTCCAATCAGTCACTATAATTCTAACTCATCCTTGATCAACCATCAGTACAATAATAATAAATTATTATTAATTTTATTTTAAATTTCAATATCCGAATTTCTGTAAATCTCAAATTTTCGATCTTACCTAATATATAGAGATTTAAGAAATTACCTTACTTAGAAATGGAAGCATAATTAAATCCTTTTGCTCAACATCTTTTCATCTAGTTAGCTATGCTCGTACATAGCTAAATCCCATAATTAAGAGAAATCATAAAGTAGCTATGATTGTAGTAGAAATATTATGAGAGAGAAAGGACACAACTGCTTGGACGAAGATTTGATCAAAAATCATAAAGCAAGAATCAGATCGGTTCAAAATTGATATAACAAATATTGTCAATAATAGGTGTTTAGCAAAAGCTAGGATAGAGGCTAATATAGTGGGTAATTAACTCAATATTGGTGTAGGATCCTATACTAGTGACAACTCAATTTAGTCTAGATATTGATTTGATAGCTGGAATGTCAAAAACCATCTCCAGTGTTTTCTAGTCCAATAAATCATTCTCCTATAGAATCAAATTTAGTATTAAAAATAAATTATAACATAGAGATTATTGTTTAAAATCTTCTATTAAGATTCACTAAGGTCCACCGATAAGTCCCCTAAATACTTTTCTCGTGAATTTTTAGTTCATCAAAGAGAAAATAAACAAATCCCTAAAATTTTATCTAAAATTTTCAAATCCACCTAAGAGAAATAAATAAATAAATAATAGTAGAAGAGAGAGAGGAATCTGCTCTTCCTCTTCAAAACAGGGGGTACTCTCCCCGTTTCTCCCTCTCTCATGTATGACCGCGGAACACCAAGGCCGGCCACCCATAACGACTCCCGACGGTGGCAAAGCCGTGCCCACGGTGACAACCCCAACAACGATTGTTGCCGGTGGTAATTGGGGGAAACAACAAAAAAAAAACAGGGACTGCCCTGTTCAAGATGAATCTGGTGACTTATCGGCTTCAATCCGAGCATTGACAGCGAGGAAACAGCTATAAAAGAAAAAGAAGGGAGGGAAACAGGAGATTACCATGATTCGGCGGAGCTACGGGAGGTTTTCGACGACCTCTTTCCAATGGCAACTCAACAGAAAAACCTAAGAAATCCTAACGATCAATGGCAATTCCTTAAGCAACCATGGTGGAGATCCAAGGGAGGAGAAGGGGATTTCCATAGATGGGACTCCTAACCTAATTCGGACTCTTGCCGTCCATGATTTTGAAGGAATCGAGAGAGAAATGATTTCTCTCTCCTTCCGGGAGTCCCCTTCCCATGTTTTTTTTTTTTTTTGGGCTTCACCTGCTTTAAGAATTGTGTGTCAAAGGGACGGGTTCTCACAAAATGTGCATGGGAATTGAAGGAAATTTATTGAAAATTAAACTTCATCAAGTGCTCCTGCAAAGACTCCTAATAAATAAAAGTAATAATTTTTATCCAAAAAAATAAAACGACTAATAAATTATAAAAAGACATTTTTATTTCTTAGTAATTTTCTTACAAACTTTGGACTTGATCGGTAAAATTTTCTTAATCGGAATATTTTTTCTAAAAATTAATATCTTGAAAAAATAAAATTTATATATTTGATTGACCATAAAAAATAATATAATTTAAAATAATTTGTATTTAGTTAAACATCTATTTTTCTCTCATAAAATCATATAAAACATTTACTATATTCTTGATT
>KE504840.1:584210-602128 GCA_000441515.1 Elaeis oleifera
AGAGAGGTGAAGCTTCTGCCACTCACCCCATCTTTCCCATTTTTTCTTTCTTTTCATTTCTCTCTTTTTCAGAGAACTATGGGAAGGAAGGCATGCACCTGATGGAGATCAGAAGGAAAGGCCAACGTCGGTGACAATAGGGAGGAAGGCAACGATGGAGACTGACTGGAGGTGGCGGCGAGAATAGCAGAGAGGACATCGACGTCTCTTTTTTGGAGATCTGCGAGAAGGCAAGCATTTGAGGGAGATTGGAGGGGAAGCCCGACACTGATGATGGTGGAGAAGAAGGCGACAGTGGAGAGCAGTGGGAGCAGCCGACGAAGAGAGCAGAGAGGAAGCGGGCATCCACGAGAGATCGAGAAGGTTCCAGAGGGAGTCCACAGCACGCCGAATAAAAAAGAAAAAAAAAAGCATCAGAGAAAGTTCACGAAGGATATCGCACATTCGAAAACATGCATACAGAAATCAAAACGTATAGATTTTTAATTTTAAAATATAAATTCGACGAAATAAAAATTTGATCTAAATTAAATGATTTAATCTATCTAATATGCATAAAGTAGATCTAATCTATATGCAACAAGATCGATCACATACTTTTAAGATGCTGAAATTATAATTAGATTTAAGTCAAAAATAAAAATCGAGATTAGATCTCGATATCTTTGCATGAATCGATGATCTCTGCTGATGATGATCGTGATAATCTGATAAGGTCCTCAATGAACCGTACATATATCCAACTTCTACGGATATCCATACGAAGTCTTTGATCCGATCAGAGATCTCTGACTTTCTTGAGGTGGTGTTGGTTCTTCACAGAAGTCACTTTTTGATGGTTGATCTGGTTTCTTCTTCAGATCTTTCAGACTCTCTCAAATCTCTGAAGAAGAAGAACGGGAGGAAGAATATGGGAGGAAAAATATGTGGAGGAGAAATATGTGGAGGAGGAAGAAAAAAACTCCTTTTGATAAAATCCCTTCTCTTTCTTTTTCCTCTTCCCAAACCCTAGATGAAACCCTAGGATTCTACCTGCCATAAGAGGTGACGCCTCACCTCTATTCATGCACACCAAGGTGTCTCACGCACAACTCAAGGATCTCATGCCTCAAAACCAGACTTCTCCGGGTGAAAATTCCTTCTCCATCTCACAAAATAAATCCTTTTATAGATGGCATCAAGAGATTTGGATGAGGTCTAACCTCATCTTGATAAGGAATCAAATCAAATTTTAAACCTACCTTATCTTCATTCAAAACTTGAGGCATAGAGAAGAGGGGCGTGATTAGCTTTTAGCATGGAGAAAACTCACAAAAAATTGAAAAGCACACATGAAGGGTTGGCGTGGGTATGGGGCGGCGCAAAGGATAAGGAGAGAGTCCCAGTGCAATGGGACTCTCACAAGTTGCTTCAATTGGATCCCAATCAAATCTAATTTGGTTGCACCCAAAGATGATCAATTCCAATCTAATTAGGAACTTAATTTTACTTTATTAAATCTTAATTCAATTAGGAATTAACTGAACCCAAGTTCTGATCAAATCAGAAATTGATCTATCTTGCAATTGGATTATCTCATAACTCAATCAGGCTTAATCTAATCAAAACCAACCAATCTAAATTGAATCCAATTCAATTAGACTTGATTTTAGCCCTATTGCTCAATCAAATTAATCAATTAGCAATCTAATTGCTAATTAATCCTCCTATAATTCACTCACTTTTAGCGAATTACTTTATTGCAACTCTTGCATTGGATTAATCATCAATCACATTGACGATTAGATCCAATAGCAATTCATAATCGCTAATCAACCATCTGATCTAATAAAAATCTCTTTTGTGTATGATCCCATAGATTCTATTTTGTCTGATAGTGAGATATATTGTGATCTCTATCACAATATCATCGAAACTCTTTTGATGGATTGGAACGATTCCAACCTGCCTATCAAGGATCATCGATCATCAAGATGACGCTTGACGAGTCTCACGATCTAATAGTGACACCTAGCAATATGTAGTGGCAATCCAGTAGAATAGAATATTGAATCTCTAGATGCAATTACCGTGTAGTTCGATTTTTCTGTCGTGAGTCCCAATAGGATGCAGGTCAAGAATAACTCGTTAAACCTGTTCGTCCATTATATATCAGATTCAATCAACTCGAGTTCATGTGAAACCTTATGGAAGCTCATTTCCATCATCCACCTACTATGACCATAAATTTTAGGACTCAGTCTCATAAACTGCATAGGACCTCTCTCTATCTATCAGGATCAATAGATCTCATTTTGATGCACACTCTATTCCTATATTGGATCTACTGTAGCCAACATACACCGTAAGATTCCGAATGACTAGGTAACCAATTGATTATGCAGTTAAACTACAACAACTCCACTATGAACAGTCGAGACACCACAGATCAAAAACTATCTATACTACTGCAACTTTGAGTAAGTCATCAACGAGTGAATAGCTATCCTAATGACTTTTCATATTGATCATGCTCAGTACCCTTAACCTCTATCAAGCATCTGCACTCTCACTCTAATATACTGTCAACTCGAAACTCGTCTACCCACGAAGGGAAGCGATTTGTACATCAATCTATCTAAATCAATCACCATTTTTATGATGATCTATCGATCAAGAACATTTAGGAATTAACTACTAGTGATACGTGCTTCAAATTCTCAACTTTTAAGAATACGTGTTATTATTGATTAATTTTTTGAATGATTTATGGACACAATTTAAATACAACATGAATAAACAATAATCTAAATTTTATTTATTTTAAATTTAATTACAAAATTATGCCTCTAAAATATGTACATGTGTCAGCCAATCTGGTTTCTAAGGTATACATCTAATAGTTCAGTGGGCATGCCATGTGACACACGGGGAGAGTGGAGGGACACATTTTAATATATAGGATAGATATCCAAGATAATCGAAAAATAAAATATCTCTAAACGAAATAGAGATCTCATATAAATCAGTCCAAAGGCGCGATCCAGTGTTCCTCAACAAATGCAGCTATCCAATCAACTACAGTGTTCACCTGACAGAAAATATGTCTAATGGTAAAAACTGCACAATCCGACAACATAAATGCTATGCCATGCCGTAAGGATGACTAACATCTCCATGCATATATCGATGAAGTCAAGACACCACAGTGATCGAATCATCCCTCAATAAACAGATGATCAGCATAAAGAATCCGCTGCACATAAGTAATCCCAACCCATGCAATTTAGAGCTCTGCTGAAGGAACGGATGCATCAAAGAGTAACTACCCCGCTCGCAACAAATCTAGATACAAAGTAGTAGATGATGAAGCCAGCTCTACCAGTCCTACCTCTAACACTACCGTCGAAGATGAGTTTAAGAAACCTCAGAGAAAAAACTCCCATATGACAAATACACCGTGGCCACTACCTGAGTAGGTTGGGAGTCCCAGAGCTTTGAGAGTCTTGAGGTCATATTAATCACCTCAATAGCCAAAACTAAAGCTCTCTTTAGAATAAATCTCATCGATCATCTTTTGACCTCAAAGATCAGAATATTCTTGACAAACCAAACCTCTCAAGCAATATAGGCAACCTGAATGCTAACCAACCTCAACGCTCTAGATTTCATATATAGTTTTTTAGAAGTTCTTTAAAATAAATAGTTTACGAATCCTTTTTATTCCTACTACAATTTAAAAATAATAATAATATTTAATATATAAGATTTTTAATATATTATATTATATATTTAATTTTAATAATTTAAATTCTTAGGATACTTCAAATAGAAATCAAGTCGGACCAAAAATCCGAACCATTGGTCCAACCAATCTCTATGTAGGTTTAATAACTATGACTTAGACTATTACATGGTTATTGTATACTACTTGCAACCATGAGAGTGAATTTCATACCAATCCTTTATAATTATGTCATTTTTTCAGTTTTCATTATCAAATTCCACTCGATATTCGATTTATATCCGAATAATATTGAACAAAGAATACAAATTTGTTGGATAGCTTGGTTAACGAGAACCTAATTTGGATTTTATTCAGAATATCATACAATGATGAAAGCAAAAGAATTATATTTAATAAATGATCTACTGATGAGAAGGTACCGATAAAGATGAATTCATTTTGAATGAAAATATTCATAAACCTGCACATACGAATTTGCATGTACATTTGATGGTACAAATGTATTGCTTCTATCTTTTAAATTGAAACTTGTCGACAGAAAGAGAAGGGACTAATCAGACATTTGGAGGCGCTGAAGTAATGACTTCAAGCTCTCAAAAAGGTTGGAGAGGCCAGTACCAACACACTGTACACCAAAGAAAGAAGGATGAATTCGTGTAGTGATAGAACAAAACAAGGTCATTAATAATGAAAGAAAATATGCTTAGTCATGCATATGGAAAATCAGAATAGAGAGAAACGTTGTACGTCAAGTAAACGGGGTACACTGACAATTTGTACTTCCTAACTGCTGGCAAGTGCCTCATAATCTTACATATCATTCTTGAACTGTAAGGGAACAAGGAGATTGTCATGTTGTTGTCATCAACATTCTTCCCCCATCCTCGACCCCCGCCCAAAAGAAGAGAAAAAGAAAAACACCACCATCACACCGTGTAAGATTACACCAGCTACAAATGGAACAAAGTTTTGGATAAAGACATTTACATAGCAAAATTCGTTTTTCTTATACAAGAAGAAGAAGAAGAAGAAAAACAAAACAAAAGAAAAAAAACCCTCCTTTGTGTGTGTGAGAGAGAGAGATAGAACCAAGAAACAGAGGATTGCATACTATCAAAGCAAATAGTAGCCAATGGATGTTAAGAAGCAATCATGTGATAATCTTTCCTGTGAGAAAACATCTCCATGGGAGTTACAGACAGGCAGACTGTAGCAAGGGAACCACAGTGCGAGTGAGTCCAAATTGACTGGTTTCAATCTTTTCTTTCTGTCATGTATATAACCTATTAAAAGCAATAAAAACTTTCATTCAACTCGTTTCTTTTTTGCTTAGGATCCTTTTTCAGCCCTAACAATTTGGTTGTACAGCAACGAAGAACTTCTTTGCTATCAGAAAAAGAATGTAAATGCATAATATGGCATTTATTTTGAGAGAACATAAGATGTGCATTTCATGGTTAATGATATCATATATTCAAGATAATACATTTTACTGTATTCATTACAAAAGAGCTGATTCTGCATATAGTGTCATCCAGTTATATATAAGAGATTCAGTCTCCACACATCTTGAACACACTATAAGTGAATACCTTAGCTTCACTAAGCCATCAGTTTATGCTCAGTGCACAGCTCAACTGCAGTAGGTTAAAATGGAGCAACTGGCACTCAAAATCAGTCAATAACATCTGATCAGGCAGTACTCTACCATGTGGAAATCTAGAACCTGTTCTAACTCCTCATGGTGTAAGGTGTACAGGGTGGTCTGGGTAAACCTTGCTATTTCAACTAAAAATGTGTGAGATCTGTAGTCTAATTGTAAAGTGGACATTCTTCCATTAGTTCATAGTTGGATGGTCCTCTTTGTCAAACACAGTACCTCATTAGTGATAGAAGGAAAACTTTTAGCTATATAGTTTAAGATTAAGCATATGATCAATAGCCCACTGCAACTATTCACTGACATCAATACCTCCAAGCATCGAAATAATTATATAGCTTAATAATACTTCAGAAAATGAGATGTTGGTTGGCAGATATATGCTATGTAACTTGGACATTCCATTTTAAGCTGCCTGGGAGTTTTGACACTTCTAAACACATGGAATAGCATGACATGGCATGGTTGAATACTTCACTTCAGTGTTTAAATGCAGTGCATTAGGACACATATGCATTATGCAGTCCACACAGATCGCCTATATGCAGTTAGTATGTGTTCATACCACATATAGGCCTAAAAGGCAGTCGACTTAGAACTTTGCATCTATGTGTATGGCTAAATTAGCACTATGTGACTGCATATCTAGCCAGCTTAGCATTACGAAGCAGCCCCAACCACCCCATCCCTCTCCCTGGGGCCATCGTTCTTTGTGGCCTTTGCAGATGAAGTGTGTCAAATGAGGTTTCAATTATGTTATAATAACTACCACCATTAGTATTAAGTACTAAATAATAAGCATCATTTGCTAGTTGTTATTGTTACTAATATGATATTCACAATCCAGAAAAATATTACTATCACAATTGTTTTTCTATTGTACTTAATATATTTCATTTATTTTTATATAGTTAAAAATATTAATTGCATATGTGCCTACATATGCAGCCCACACACCATATATGTGTTATGCAATCCGTTGACCCGCCGAATGCAGCAGATACTATTTTAAACACTACACTTCAATGTAATCGTGAGGTCAGCAAACCACTTGGCACTTCTTTGAAGTGTCATGCAGGGGATTCAGTTTTAAGTGCTGGACAATCAGACTGAAGTCAGTCAATTTGTTTTGGACATTTCAAGCAAAGTGTCCTTCTGCATTTAAAGTTATCACACTTCAAGTGAAATCTCATTATGCTCTAAATGTGTATCTATCTATAATTTTGGTTTATTTATTTCAAATAAGCATCGTAACATACAAAACCTATTTGTATGTGTGTATGTAACATGCACAAACACACACACACACACATATGTACAAATGTACAGAAATGGATACATATGTCTAATATATAAACACATATGCACCATGTCATCATGCATAGAATTTTGGAGACCATATCTGACACTTGAGAACACTTGGACACTTCAGCATGTCCACCAACTGCCATATCTGACACTTGAGAACACTTGGAGTCTTGGATACTTCAGCACACCTGCCAACTGCCATATCTAGGTACACTATTGCCAACTAGGGTTTTTATATCTGATTGGGTAGCAGGAAGTGTATTCTAAATTCTACCATACTGAATGAGATAGTGAGTCATGAATGATTGACACCACAAATCTACTTACTTACCCTAAATGCTCCTCAAAAGGGTCGTGGCATGGTCCTGTAACACCTTCCAAGCTTCCTTGATATGTTTCTCTTCTGTTAGTGGTGCTCCCACAGCAAAACGCAACACAAACTTGCCTGATAGAACCTGCTCGAAAAAGCCAAAGTCAAAACTCAACTGTATACTGAACGCCATAAGAATTTTGAGGGCTACATGTCAGATAATATATGCTGAGAATATAAAGCAAGCTTTTGTAAAACCTACAGTATGTGATATGAAGATTTTCCCGCTGGTGTTGACAGCATCTAGTAAGTTGTAGTTCAGTTTATAACCATTGTCATAATCATCCGATGCAGGGAGCAGACGGAAACAGACAAGCGAAAAGTTTCGAGGGGCCACAACCTGTGCATGTTTATGGACAATGTAACATATCTAAGGATGTAAAGCAGTCATAAGATACAGAAATATGTAATCTTTAATTACCTTTTAAAAGTTCAATGAATATGGTGATAGCATGTGCAATAGCGAAAACTTTGAAACTTGTAATATTGCGAGATTCTCTATTTTATACAGATGTACATCTTTATGTGCATTCTTTCCTTCATGTTTTGGGATATGCATTTCTATCACAAAATTATTCTATTCTACAACATCCAAGCAGACGAACATAATAGTTCACTCACAAACATTCATTCAATGTTAGCATGATATCATGATTCATGAGTATGCACCTATCAGGAATTATTTTCCAAGTTGTTGAATAAGAACATTGTTCAGACTACAGAGTCTGATGTTAGAAGCTATATATCTCTCTGAGAAAGCATTCACAAAGGGGCTGCATGTGTACCGACAATGAACACTAGCATATGACAACAAGCTGTGAAAAGAATGTATCTAGGAAAGATGTTGCATTTCCCATATTATGGGGAAAAAGTCTTGATCAACTAGTGTTCATATAAGAACATTAGGATATTAAAAGCATCAAGAAGCATTATAGTATGTTTATAAAATAAGTTAAGTAGCTGACTTTATAAAAATAAGAAACATCATAACTTTCTTTTTGTGCAGTATAATATAGTATTATAGGAAATTAAGTTTGGCGATATTAATTACAAAGTAGTTAACTTTGTATACAACATCAAAAATTTGTCTATATCTTCATATGGAGCATGTGTCTTGGTGTTATGTTTTCTAGAGGTGCACAAATACAATGGAACACCTAGATGCCTCATAACTATGAAATAACACATTAACAAAATTTTATAGTCATAATAACATGAAAATCTATTTCACCTAATAATTCGAGTAGTTTACTAGAAATAGGCAAAACAATTACGTCTCTTTTTTTTGCTTCGCTATTTTCTCATCAGCACTTTATTTGGTAATCAACCATTGAATAAAAGGAAGGTGGAACTGTCCCAAACCGAGCATTTCAGGATGTGCCGAACCGTATTGGTGGTGGACCGGGATGGTTCCGGCATAAAATTTGGAACATTGGAGGGAGAAGGAAAGAGTGGAAAAGAGAGAGGGAGAAGGAAAGGAGAGGGGGGAGAGAGAGACCCTCTGAAGGCCGGCCGAGGCCACCAAAGGGCCTTTGCACCCAATGGAGGGCTGGCAACGAGGATGATGGAGAAGGAAAAGAGAGAGAGAGAGGCAGGGAAGAAAGGAGAGGGAGAGTTCCTCCGGAGGCCCACTAGAGGCTCGCCGAGGAAGATGGAGACCGGAATCGGTTGATAGAAACAAGGGTAGAAGGTTTTTTTTTAGGGGTTATTGGGTGAAGATGGCAACACTATTGCCGACTTCACCTAATAATCTCTTTATTTTTTTATTTGCCAACCCACAGTGAAATCATAGTTAGACCACAAAAAAAATTATCGATGGAGGGCGAGGAGGAGGATCTGAACCTCTGTAGCCCTCCGACAGCCACCGCCGACGTCCCCATCCTCTCCTTCTCCTTCCCTCTCTCCCCCTCCCTTCCACTCTCTCCCTTTCCTCTCTTGATTTTGTCCATTTGAAATTTTCCGCTTCTCTAGTCATCCGAGGACCTCCACGGCCCTCCAGTGGGTACCCATAGCATCTCTGCTGTCTCCCTCTCTTTTCCTCCCTCCCTCCCCTTCTCTTTCTTCCTCTCTCTAGTTCTCCTTCTCCCCCCTTTCTTGGCCATGTCGGGTCGGGCTCAGTACACAATGGTATGGGAGCATACCAAACTATACCACCAGCCTACCAGCACAAGGTCTAGCATGGTGAATCTTGGAATAAAGCAAATCATCTTCAAGCTATACAAATATTATAAATGACTACAGAAGTATTTCTGTACCCATCTATAAGAAGAAACCAGCACCAAATTTGAACAAACTCTTTAGGGATTAAACTCTTGAGACTATGAAGTTATGGCGGGTAGCAAAAGAAAAAAGAATGAAAGAATGCCAACGAATTTAGCATACTACTAGGCTTGATGCTACAAAATCAAAAACAAAAGTATTTTCTCATCCAAAAAAAATTATGGAAAGGTTTAGAGAGATATGATTCTACACTGAGAATCATAGGACTAAATTTAATAGACATTGAGGATGAAAAGTGCATAGATAGTACTTCAAATCATTCAGAATATATATACTAAGACATTAACAAGCGTCGGAGGCAGCTTTGAAGAGCTGAGTATCTAGAGATTGTATGATTATATAACAGGTTAAACTTGGGCTTATATATGTTCATGTTATGCAAAAAAGACTAGCCAAATGATCTTATTTGCTTTCCTTGGCACAATATAAGTATCGAAGTTCTCCTAAGCTCGTAACCGATGTGGGACTAAAAACATGCTCACATAGGTCCTCACATACTCCCTTGTCCTTACCAAGCTAAGGGTTCAAATTCGATCAAATCCAGTCACAAACACCACAATTGGCACATAGTCATCCTGGTAGGGCTTATGCTGCAACATCCCCTAGTCACACAATGGCTATGGGCTAGGTTCACTCTGACATCATTTGTAATAACCTAGGATCTCATCAAAAAGGTGAGCAAGAATGTTTTGGATTCGTTAGCCTTCTATAAGTACCCAAGGTCTCCCCAAAACACAACCAATATGGGACTAAACACTGGCACAGGCCTTCACTTGTTATTCATAGACTAACTTATCCCTATTATTACAAAAGATTGATGAGATTCATGTTCTTTGTGTATGATATTTTATTTCAAGGACCTTAAAGAATAAAAGTTCAGAATTTAGTAAAGTAAAACAAAGTGTACGGAGAAATTAAATGTGTATGGAATTAAAATGGAACACAAGAAAAATTGACACCAAAAGATGCCAAAAAATGAACTTTGTTATTGTATATACATTATAAAAGAGTGGAATAACAAAGTTATAGCTAACAAAATGACTATAAGATGAAGTTCTTTTTAGCTGTCTTGACAACTTCAAGGAAAAACTTATCAAATGGCAAGGATAAAGTATTTTATGGAGACAATTTTTTTAGAATAAAGATGGTCCTAACAAATAAGGTGAATATGATAAGTTTGAATTTGTTGGGATGAATATTCGGTAAGTTAGGAAGGCTGGAGTGAGAAACATGTGCTGTAGAGAAGTAGAAGTTGCATCAATAGGGGACAAGGAGGGAAAGAATCGAGTTAGATGGCATATGAATGCACGATGCAGAATAAAGTCTAAAGATACCTTAGGCAGGTGCTAGAATCTTTTGAAGAGTGTATAAAGAGATGGAAAAACTAAGCTAATGAGGATCAGAATTGTCAATGAGTATTGGATGCTTTCAAATTTTAATAACAACAGAAGTAGTATTATGATGAATTGTTGGTGAGCTTGGACCTGCTGGACTATGCACGAAGTTCTTCATGGTAATAGTTTAGAAGTTATGTAAGGTATACGTCTAGGGAGAAGCCTTCCTGTACCTCTAAGTCGTGGAAGATATAACAAAAAGCACAAACACAGACATGCATTTCTTAACTGGAATGAGGCTCACAAGATCAAAAAAAACATCTAACTACCAAAAATGCACCTACTTCCTCCAGAAGAGCTCTTAAAAGTTAAAGGGTGGAAATGTAGTGGGCCACAAGAGCCATCTGCTGGCTCTACAGGTAATTCAATAAGTCAGCCCTCTTACCTTGAGATCAATGATAATCAATACTAACTCATTAGGAATACCTTCATTCCAATGGAAATGTTGGGATGACGTGTTTCACTTTCTTTTAAAATGCATTCCATATATCTATCTCACAGTCAAAGTAACATTGAAACTGTTCATGACCCTAGAAAATATCATCCTCTATCCAAGATGTCATCTGCAATACCGGAAACACAAGACCTGAGACAATGAAAGTCTAAAACTCATGACAATATCATGTAAATCTATTGGAACTTGACATATAAGCTTCCAACATCCAGATACCACTAACACAATTAAATATTGGCCTATCTATAAAAACCTCATAGTCGTTGTAACATAATTTCCCCAAGTTTGAAAGAATAGATATAATATAGAATAAGCATATTCATTTAGAAGCCTGAAAAAATATGATAATTTTGCCATCATAAACTTGTATAAACATTTAAATTTTGCCATTGTGCATGCATGATATCTAGGTCTATTTGCCACCTAATGTGCCTTGAAAGAGTTCCATGACAGCATTTTAGCTCACCAAATTATACTCTGACTAGGATTTCACACCTAGTGGGTTAGTTGCAAACTCTGATGAATCATCCTTCGCTCTAAAATTCAACTCCATACAGATAGGAAAGTTTTTTTTCAGTTGCAATTATAATCTTCTTTTAGCTTTCGTATACTAATTTATTTGTTGGCTTGTCTCCTTTGAGTTCAAGTACATGATATGCATAAGCGTGTAAGGATGCTACTTGTCTAGCACAGCGGAAATATCAATGATGATATTTAAAGCCATGCTGAGTTGTCTGAGCACAATAGCTTGGACTTTGATGCTGACTTACTGCAACACATAAATCAAATAATAGAAACCAGAATACATTCGTATAATGTTAAAGCAAAGCAGTATTTCACATGCACCATTTAATAGAACACCCCTTTTTTACCTCAAACCGACAATCAGTTTTGATTAGTTGTTCAAATTGTTCAGCCAGCTTTATGTGATTCCTAATGTAGCTTCGTAGGTTCTCCAAACCATATAGCCTCAAAACCATCCACAGCTTTAATGATCTGCAAGAAAGAAGCATATCTGAACTAATAATAAAATAAACGATTTCCCTTTTAAAACAAAAAAAATGTGGTTCAGTGTCCTGACATTGATAAGACCAATATTTTCACCATAATTAAGAAAAATGAGGAGGAAAAAAAAGCAAAAGAAACAGCATAAAATGTGGAACAATAGGCAGAATATATCTGGATGGTTCTTTTATGTTTATATTGTTTTACTAAGTAAATTATTCGAAATCGTGGTATTTCATACCGGTCCGAACCGATCGGTACATCCTGTATCATACCGTACCGACCGGGAACCAGTTCGGTTCAGATCAGTTTTCAAAAAATGATCTGAATCGGACTGAACCGGTCGGTTCGGTATAATATCGGCCCGAACCACCCGATATCGGGTGGTTTGGTCCAGTAGGTACAGTATGGTACCAATTCGATCTGGTTCGATTTGATTTTCTTTCTTTTTTTTGGCCGTTGGGTAAGATTTTTTGATCTTTTATTGTCGGTACAGTACGGTACGATACCAGTTAGCAACTGGCATGGATTCTGATACCGAGTCCGCGAATCTTGCTCGAAACAGTGAATGCATGCTTTTTTTAACAATTGCTGTAGCATATTTGACATGGTTATAGTACATATGAACCACTAAAAGGATCCATGTCAAATCTCAAGGAGAAGCACAATAGTTAGTTCCATTATAAAATCTTATTAAAAATAGCTATAAATGAAACTCTAGTATGCATGAAACTATGATGTATATGCATAGTATCAAGGTTTTATATCCCGATAGGATAAGGGGCATCCTAACCATCCCATCCTGTTCCTATAAGAAAATGGGACCGGAATAGGCTCGGGACATTGAAACCTATCCATACAGAGAGAGAAGAAGAAAGAGAAAAGAAGAAAGATGAAGAAAAAAAAATAAGAAAAATGAAAAAAAAGGAAGGGAGAAGAAAAGAAAGAAAAGAAAGGAAGAAGGTAGAGGAAAAAAAGAAAAGAAGAAAGAAAAAATGAAAAAATGAAAGCAAGGAGAGAAGAAGGGGAGAAATATAGAGGTTGTCCATCAGGATGTATGTTACTGGGACTGTTGTCAAGACAAGATGGGACGGGACAGCAAGGCATCCCATTCCATAAAGAAACTGGGACACTTTTATCGCACGGGATTTAAAACCTTGATGAATAAAGCCAACACCCCCACCAACCCAACCCCTCTTTCAACACAAGTGGATATTAACAGCCAAATAACTATAAATGTATCAATTGATCCACAAAGGCAGTAATGCAGATGATGCTAGCAAGGTTGATGACGGAAGTAACAGAGCTGGTATATTTTATACATCATCTGATAATCATAATCATCAACTCTTTTCCCAACTATTTGGGTTAACTTTATGGATCCTCATTCACTAAGTATTCCTATTTAGGACCACCTCTGATGTTATTCCAAATTTTCTCCACATCCTTCATGGATGAAATATATAGCTAGCTGTTCAAGTATCAAATAGTTCCGATTATACATGGATTGCACAATGACGTTCCAGGTAGCCTAATGAGCAAGAAATCGTATAACAAGGTGTTGCATGAACCATTATGTTATTTGGCCCCATTATG
The DNA here is from genome assembly GCA_000441515.1 of Elaeis oleifera. Classification (NCBI taxonomy): domain Eukaryota; kingdom Viridiplantae; phylum Streptophyta; class Magnoliopsida; order Arecales; family Arecaceae; genus Elaeis; species Elaeis oleifera. The sequence continues at coordinate 598,005 of KE504840.1, forward strand.
CTTTCCTCCTTTGAGAAGACACAATTTTCACAAGAAAAGGCAGCCATTACTTGGAGACAACAGTAGGCAAGATGTAATAATGCTTATCAACCATTATGTGGCAATATCCTGATAGATGAAAGTCCACTGTACAAAATGGAAGATGTTGGTTAATATAGCAGAATACAAGCCGCAAGGGTCCATCAAATAATGTATTGTATTGTAAATACACATAAAAAACATAAATATACAATTTAAGCAACCCCCCCCCCCCCCTTCGCGTACTTAGTGCTGGATTGCACCCTATAGCATCAGGAAAGGTAGAGGGTAATGAGTGTTAGAACTTAGAAGCATTCACGAACAAGTTAACAAGCAGTTGTGGATAGGTATTGCAAAACAATTGAAGCAATGATGAAAACTGGGATAACCAAACTCTACTTTTGATCTACTTCATGTAACACATGACTGCTAGTAGGAATAGGACTTGGTCAGCAAAAGAACAGGTATCAATATCATAGTAATTTTCTGTAAGCAGGATCATGACTTCATGGCTCACTGTAGAACTAGAAAATAGAGCATCTTGCTACCAAAAATCTACAGGAAAGATGCAAGAGCTTATAAAATATGACAATCCATGAAAGATGCAATACTTATGGTAAGATGACAATCCATGACATGGCATTCCAAATGTTAGCTGATGAAGAGAAATTGGTAAGAAAACATTCAGGTGATGGTGCCACAAGCAAAGAAACTATATGAAAACCCAGGATAATGAATGGACTGCCAAAGCAACTATCATCATGATGAACAATGCAAATGGTAGGTAACATGTGGTCAAGAATGATGAGATAAACCAATTAACAAGAAGCTAATGGCAGCAAGTGGCATTGGAAGTCATTCATAATCTAATGGGCATAGAATTTGACCTGCTGGAAGAGGTCAGAAAATCAGCAAAACACTATGTTAAGAGTGCATAGCAGTAAGAGTATAAGCAAACTGAGGACCTAAAGAGTATCAAAAGGTACTCTGATCTTTCATTCCAGAGTGGAGTCATTCCTTGATAAACTGAATACAGCAAGTTCATTGCCCCATAATGATTATCTGATCCACATAAATTTAAATTAGTGCCGCCGTGAGATAATTTTTCTGACCATACACCCTACACACACACACACACACCCAAAGAAAGAAAGAAAACTGACTTGTTGATTGGTTTAATTCATGAATTTTAAGGCAAGGCAACATAAGAAGGGAAAGAGAAGCAAGATCATAAGATTGAATCAGAAATAGAGCGACTTGATAACCTCAACTAAAAATTTGCCCATCATAGAAAGAAAGAATCTTAATATATTGGAAGATTTTATCCTTATTTTAATATAACAAAGAAGTAAAACATAAGTCTGAATCAGAAAATATTTACCAACCTTTTAGGTAACTGCAAATCCATACAACTAAACAACCAAAGTCAGAATGAAGAGTAGATATATCAATACAAGTATTGAAGGTAAGAGGCTAAAAGCTATCCATTTAGCAAGTTTGTAGATTCTACAAGATAGATGGGTAGCAAGGCTGCATGCATAAATACAAGCCAATGATCATGTTAGGGAGAGAGAAGTAAATAAAAGAAGAAAGGAAAAAAGTGGAGAGAAACCAGCTGGTCACACGAGAAAAGACAGGTCACTGGATGATGCAGGTCACAAAAGAGAATTGCTGCAACAATGGTTATAAGCATTTGCTTAGCTGCTCCAAACATTTTAACATCCACTTAGAGGAATATCATGTATTTTCATGTTTCATGTACGAAAGTGAAAGTTGTCTATATGTTACATCTAAAGAATAGCACTCTAAACAAATCCAATTCATAAGAGTACTCTATAACAAAAGATTTCCACTAAAGATTAACTTTTATTTCAAAAGACATTGTTCTCATAAAAATCACTAAGAAAAATGCTAACAAGAAATATAACATTTCTGTGACACGGACTACACCCTTTTCATTCATGAAGGATATGACAATGAGATGTTGCACCTGAAACGGCGTCCAAGAGGAATTTGCCAGTCTTTGAAATCCACAACAGCATTTCTTGGGAGGCCTGGTAAGCCCAATAATATTAAGAATCAATAAAAGAACTGACTAATAAATTTATTCAATATCTTCAACTACATGAAGTTCAAATTTCTGATGTTAGTTAAGTTACAGATGTGTGATGAAGAATTTGTAAGAAGTGACTTGTTTCAAGAGTAGACTTTTAGGAAGAATCTATAAAAGATGTCAATTGTTGAGGAATTCAGAAACAATATACTTTCTGATATGCAGCTTAACTTGACTTCACCTACAATCACATCATGACTGTTAAGTATGTAGCCATAAATCATCAAAAGCCAGTACTGATTTTTTTCTGTTAAAGGGGTCAGCACCAATATTCCATTTTTTCACTAAAGGTTTGCTTATGATGGTCAATTCTTGACTCTTAATTACAACTTTAGTCAAAATAGAATATAAGGGATCTGTTAAAGATGGGATACAGAAATATTATGAGTATATATGAAAATAAGGTAAAGGATGTGTAGAAAAGAAAACCAAGGAAGAAAAGATAAAAAAAGAAGGGAAAAGATGAAGTCGGAGCAAAAGAACAAATAACAAATGGGAGCAGAAAAGATGCATAAAATAAAGGAAAAGCAAGAAAGTTGCAAGGAAGGAAGCAGAAGAAGAGAAGGGAAAGTTAGAGAGAAAGAAAGCGAGAAGAAAGGAACAAGACCAGATGAAGGGTGAAAAGGAAGGAAAGAAGAGTATGTAACCAAGGAAAGAAAAAAATACCACAAGGCATATTTTTAACGGCCTTTGGGCTGTCACACGCCTGACAGCAGGCTTCCAAAGGGTTGTCGATCACTAGCTGGCATGGCGGGTGACCAAGATGCACTTGTTATGTTGTGCTGGCACACACACCACACCCTGTGGTGAAATAAATAAAATAAAAAGGATTCAATATTTTAACTAATCAAAGAAATTAAAAAGAATTAATATGTCTAGTGCTGCCTGACATTGGGTGCCTCAGTACTCACCCAACAGTCATAACCTTGCATCTTATATTATCACCTCATCTGTAAACATCCTAGTTTAATTAAATGATCATTGGTAGTTTTATCCCAACACTGCCAATGTCACTCTCAAGCCCAAATGACAAAGGAGAACAGCATTAGGATGGCCACTAGTCGCAAAATGCAAGCCAAATTACAAAACTAATCAAATTAGATACCCCACATAGGAATGATGGGCAAATGAGGATTCATAAAGCCAACATCAAATGGATGGAAGGTTGACAAGGCCTGGCCATGGCAATTATGGTAATAGCTAAGACAGTTTATTCAATGATTAAATAATTTATGAAAAATGGCATTTACATGATTTGGATGGCATTTACCAAAACTGGATAGAGACCTTCAATTTCAGCCCATCTGGTCTTGTAGTTTAGCTAAACGTTCAAAACCCAATATTTGTCTTAATCTATTAAAATACTACTTTGGAATACTTTGGTGGTTTCATTTGTAGCTAAAATATTTACGAAGCTAATAAAGATAAAAATAGCTATAACATGAAAAAAGACATTGTTATAACTTATAAGTACTTGAACATAGTAGTCAAATAAACATCAAATTGAGAAACCTTTAAAATACGGCTTCGAGATACAACTTACAGAAGTACTTGACTAAACCTATTAAAAAACTACTTTTTAATACTTGGTGGTTACATTTGTAGCTAAAATATTTGCAAACCAATAAATGTAAAAATAGCTATAACATGAAGAAAAGATATTGTTGTAAGTATTTGAACGTAGTAGCCAAAAAAACATCAAATTTTGAAACCATACATATCATGGTTCGCCGTACCGGTCCGAACCGCCCGGTACGGGGCGTACCGAGCCGGACCGGGGCTCCAACGGTCCGGTTCGGACTTTTTTTTCGAAACAAATCAGGAACCGTACCAAACCGGACGGTTCGGTCCGGTTCCTCTCCATACCGTCCAAAATCGGACGGTATGTTTAATTTCGGTCCGATTCGGCGTGAACCAAACCGTATCGACCATGCCATGTAGAAAAAAGTGGAAAGGGGGAGGGGGAGGGGGTGGGGTCGGAGACCATACCTTA
>KE504840.1:614814-632210 GCA_000441515.1 Elaeis oleifera
TTGAATACATTCTAAACATGATTCTGAATCTCTGATTTATTATTTTTAAATTTATTTTTAATATTTTTTATGAATAAATATATATATATATTTAAAAAATATATAATTAATGAAAATCAATGATTTTAGTGTCATCATGTAGATCTTCCAAAGATCTATCATATATGATCAAATCATACCAAAATCATTAAATTTTGGCATGATTTTCTCTTATTTTCTTACTTCTTCATTCTTATGTTTTTTTAGCCATAAAACATAAAAATAAATATTTATTAAAGAATAATACATTACCTTATTTTTGATCAAAATCAACGTCTCCTCGAACCAATGCTGTAATTTGATGAAATTTTCTCTTTTTCTAATTTTTTCGGCTCGTGTCGTCGAATGCCTGAGAGCTCGAGAGTTCTCTGAGAGAGCTCTCGGGTTTCTCTCAGAAAGAGCATCTAGGCTACCACTAAATGACAGTCCAGGCCCCTACACCGCCCACACCCCCACACCCCACCCCACATGGCATTGTCGGTACGGTTCGGTTCAATGCCGAACCGTACCGAACCGAGCTATACCGTCCGATTTTGGGCAGTATGGCTCTAAACTGTGCCGAACCGCACGGTTCGGTGCGATTCGGATATTTTTCAGAAAAATGGCCGAACTGGATCGGTTAGCCATCGGTCTCGTTCAGTACGCCCGTACCGGCTGGTTCGGCCCGGTACGGCATTCCCCGCATCAAATGGAACAAGGGTATTAAAAGAAGCTAGATAACAAAGAGATTGAATTGGCTGGTAGAATGTTGGAACTTTGAAAAAATACAGAGCTATACTTATGACAATGCGAAGGAAAAACTAATAAGTTTTCACTTTAAGATAACTTGTCCACGAGAGATCGAATATAAGGCCGAAAGTCCAAGGACAACGAAGTAGTCGCAAATTTTAATATGTAGGGAAAGGTTAAGAATAGAAAGAGTTGGAATAGTAGCACGTACAGAAAAAAAAAGAATTTAAATTTAGAAAGAATATAGGATTCATTAGTAGCCACTAAGTTTTGTATGAGGAAATTTTTATTGTAGCTAGCATTTATATTAATTTTATAATGAAAGACGACCTAGAGAAAAATAAAAGGCAATTTTTTTGAGAAAAAAGGGCTACCAGAAGTTATTCTAAAAGGAAGAATATATGTTACATGTGGGGATGAGTTATATGGGTGAGATGAGATGTCACATGGCAGATCCAAGGACTAAGGTGCTGAACTATACCTTATTTTAGAGGGTGTGATGAAGGAATTTAAGAAATTAAAGCCTAAAATTTTATTCCTACAAGTTACAACTGAATTGATGGAACAGTAAGGCATGCAAAAATAAATAAAATACATTGAGAAATATAAGTTTAATTTCAAGTGGACAGCTTTGTACATCAGCATGCCTTTGTATACTTCAAAGCAGAAAAATCAGCTTTTCAAGAACAAATTTCAGTATCACATCAAACTAAATTACAAGCAAACAACAAATCATGAACTAATTTGCTGGTTGGCATGCAGGATATGGCATCATACATATTTCACTAGTGTCTTACCAATATGAAGAACCATTACCCTATTGGCCAGATGCCATGTTTGCATAGTTGTACTTGTGTGTAAACACTAGAACATCATGATGCATACCATACCATTACCAAGATGACATGATACTAGCAAGTGATACCTCAAAGCATCTAAATCACTTCGCCCTAGAAGGCACTCAGTGCTTTATTATACAATTCTACTACCAATTAAACCATTTCTTGTTCCAGTTGTGTATTGACATCTCAATCAAATTTGACTGCATTGAGCATTAGGTTCATTAAGAAATGTGTACAGTGATCATATATCAGATAAAATTAATTGCATGGCATACCTTTACCCAGAGCACTGAACAGTCAAAATTTGTAAGAAACCATTTATGTGCATTCATGCCAAATGAATCTGCTTCTTCCACCCCATCAATATAGTGACGGTACTCTGGACAAATACATGCACTGCCAGCATATGCAGCATCAACATGGAACCACATGCCATAGGCCTACCATAATCAACAAAATAAGAAGATTTAGCTGGTAATGCATAGATCTTAAATAATGCTTCTATTATCAAGAGTCAATAAAATACTTAAAGTTTGATCAGGTGTTTAAAGTTGTTAGCAACAGCATAATAAGATATAAAAAGTGAGTTGTTGGCAACAATATAGAATTAAATATACACGACTTGCCAATGCATGGAATCTAGTTATAAGAACTTCTATTTGAGATATCTTGGCATGCTGTAAAACTTATAATGAATCTTATTCCATCTAATAAGATGTCAAAGCATATAAAATATTTCAAGTTTTCCAATACTCAGTGGAAACTTCAGGACATTAGTATGTCACATGCCCAAAGTACCATTATCAGACTTATAATTACTTTGGAAAGGTAATTGAAAGAAATTTCCACAAATGAAAAAGAGAAATCCAAGAAGACTCGGGCTTGATGCATAATTACATAAAGTGGTTGGTCATAAACTTGAATGGTGCCATGATATCTGGATGCTGCATGTTTGGTAGTGTTGCATGCACTATAATTGCAAACTTTGAGATTCATGTTAAATCCAATGTTTCAATAGGAAGGTGGCATCATCCTGAAATCATCATCAACTACAAAACTAGTGGAATCTGCTCACCACATCAGCAAATCTAAGCTTTGTACAAAACAGATCACCTCATATCAGGACATGTCTATCTGTATGAAAGCAATACACAATGATATGCACCGCTATTATCAATACAAGATGGCAGACATGCTTTACAGTAGAGTTACTGCCCTTCTACCATGCCAAGAGTCTGGAAATAATCTTCCCATAAATCATGGTGCCAACATGGGCTGCATGTGTGGCTAAAACTAGTTTGTATTGATGTGTATTATTACACCATAACGACCTCCTACCATAGCTTATTGCAGCAAATATGCTGTATTATGAACCAACATAGCTTGACATGTCGTCAAGTCACATGTCATACAAGCACTATTTCTAAAAAGGAACAACTGAACAAGCATACTACATTAATAATAATATTTCTCAATTTCTCTAATATTTTGTTAATTAAAATTAAAATAGAACACAAGGTGATCGCAAAACAGTCAATTTCTATGGGAATGCAATAACATGTGACAGTACTTCTCCCTTTTTATAATCAAAAGGGCATTGTCTATTCTCTATAATGGTACCACGCAAGAAGGCATCCTCGGATTTCCTTTAAAAAATTACGTGTCAATTCAATAAATTTGCAAGTTACCATCAAATCTAATGCTTGGAAATAAGATTCGCCGTCCCAATACCACACCCTGTACTAGTACCATTCTACTATAGTGTCTGTATGTGGTTCAGTACAATACAACTCCACGTACTGAGTGTCAGTGTAGTATAGCACAACATATTGGTTGGGCATCGATACGGTATGATACGCCCAGTATGGTACAGTATCAACCGGTACAGTATCGACTTGTATAGAAAACCTTGCTTGAAAGTCAAAATTTGTGTTTATACTTATATTATAAGCAATTAATCCAAAGGAATTATTAAACAGAGCTGAAATTTATATGCATTTCAGAGTTTGTCATCAATAGATATACAAGAAAATGTCACCTCCCCATAGCAGACTTGCATTTTTCTAATATTACGCCTTTCCACCAATGTAAATGAATATCAGCATGGAAAGAAAAAGATATAGAAAACTTTTTGTGATTGATATAAACTGTAACTGTTATTAATTTTCTAGGAAAGACCTATTTAAATTGAAATTGGAAACTTGCTTAAGAAAGAGGATGCAACAAGATAACTGGATCGACATGGTGCAGGACACATTCTAACATTCCATATGAAGATTTTGACTTCTCCCAGTTGATTTAAATTTGAATTTACTTGTCTTACCTTGGATAACTTACCTAACCCAGACAAAGGATCCACAGCTGCTGAAGATGTAGTGCCAACCTAAAAACCAAAGTAAGATTATTGAGATACATAATATGAAAAACTGAAGATCAAATCCTAAACAATCTGCATTATGCTAAACTTACAATCTACGACAGGTTGAGTATATGAAAGTCTAATTTTATCAAATTTTTAATAATTTAGCTTATGCACCACTCAGATGAAATAAAGTCCCTAGAACATCTTCCATGTACTTTCCCTTAGATGAGCTTTTTCTTTTACATTCTTATTCAGGAAAGAAACAGTATCCTAATATTCGCATCCAATTTGCATGTGGATGTGTAATGGCAATACCGAGCTCACACACATTTGCAGTGAAAATGGATATGTATGCAAATATACAAGTATATATGTATATGTATGTATATATGTTTGTGTACAGAAGCAGCTTTAATGTGAGAATAGATATGATCTGTCATCAAAACATATGGCAGGATACCCAAATCAATAGACACTTGCATCCTGATTGCCGTGCCAAAATGCCTAAACATTTTGCAGACTTTTGCTTATGCATCAGGTAATAGCTAAACTATGAACCTTTTTAGTAACAAATTAATGTGCTTCTATTGATGTATGGTGGGGACCATCTAAAGATTCTAAACCACTTCAATTTTGGCACAAAGATGTTTCAAAATACATAGAACAAGCCATTGGTGCAGATCATTGATTTGGATGTTCTAATATTTATTTTATCTTTATGTTATTCCCCTAACCCAAAATATACATGCAAAAATGAGATGTATGAACCTCCCTATCCACTGGGTATATTGCAACCTTACCCCAGATAGTACCATGCCATTAGAACTATCAATGTGGTACAACTTCATGCATAAGTAAAGGGCCCCCAACACATGATTTTTTCTATATAAACATTTTAGGCCCTATAGATTAGATCCAATCCTTTAAATTTTCATTTCAATCATCGAACTCGGCATTGGATGTTAAGTTTCTCTCTTGTTATCCTGTATGTTAAGCATTCCTATTTGCACATATGTACATATATATCTGCATATACCAATATGCACATATATATACATGTATGTACATTTATATATAAACATTTCAACATATATGCATCTCTAATTCTCTATTATTATATTGCAAACATCAGGTAACATGAGCTTGGTGACAAAGCTGTGAAACTCCTCATATGTATCAATTCCCATGTCAAGGATGTCATCATGAGTGTGGATACTGGGCTTGGTGTCACTCTTGAACATCACGGGGAGGCCATAGTATTCCCAGCCTAAGCAACGACTAATATGGAGGCGAGTCATGGACTGGTAGCAGGTGATGGCATCCTTGATGGTGTTGATGAGGATGTGGCTGTAGATCAACTAATTGCCAATGGTCATGGACCCATGGCATTCAATTGGATGGCTACAAGATAAATATTGACACCCAATGCCCATTGTGTTCAACACTTGACCCATTCATTCAGCATCTCATTTGAAGCAAATGCACTCACTAAATTCATTGAGGAGCAAAACCCTCCACAGATCCACCCAACGATACAGAGGATGAAGGCAAAAATAAATCACAAACAATGCCAGTCCCTAAGATTGGTATCTTGATTAAGTTTCTTCAGTAATATTCCCCAAAAAAATGCATAAATATGTTGAAGTTATTTATAACAGCGGAAAAGACATGTCAAAGATCAAGTTGTCAGATACAATTAAAGAGGCAAAAATTAAGAAGCAGTATCTACATGAGTGTGCCCATAGAGGTTATTGTCCTTCAAGTATTGTTCATACTTTCATTTAGTTCACATTACATAATTCAGAATTGCTATTTTTTCAGTAACTTTTATAAATATAAAAATGATGATATTTTTGTTCTCTCCACTTAATTTTAGTTTTCCTGAGATATCCACTTACACTGGGCATGCACAAAATAAGATAATGAAGATAGAATATTGACATGCTCATAAGCAATTCTTAAGAATTTAATGCCAAGCTAATTAGTTCAAGAATTGCCTTCACCAGCTCTCAACCATCTCAAACTTCACAAGACAATTGGTAAGTTTAGACAAACCTATGACATCAAAGATCTCTTTAGTTTACAAAAAATAATTAATCAAATTGGAGTCCTTCAGGTGAAAACAGAATTAATCTAAGGAAAAACAAGAAAAATGTACATATGTAAAGAAAATTAGTCTGTCTTTCTTACTGTAGCACAAAGAAAAAATGGTATCAAGCCTGCTGATAAGTCATTAGAAATTGCTTCCAAAACTACTTCAGGAGAAAGAGAATAGTTTGAATTTCTATCAGCCTTCAGCACTCTAAAGTTCTCCTGAAAAATCCCTGCAATCTACCATTACAAAATTTTAAGATGACCAATGTTGACAATTATGATTGTAACTAAGTCATAAGCTACTAATAACCAGCTACTTGAAATGGCAAGTTTATATACATACCAACAATACCATACATGTGTGCATGTGTCCATTACAACAAATGCATCTGAAAAATAGTGTTTCTTTGTGCATAAGGTAGAACACACAACTTTAAAAGAATATGAATGGCTGTACTAAAAACAAAAATAATATGAATCAGAATTACTAACAAAATACTATATGAGTTTGAGCATAGTGATTTAAGTACAACTAAAATATGAGGAAAACTTAGTATCTACTCCAAATCCTTAGATATTGCGCAATCTAAACCAAGATTAGTAGATAAATTCATTTGATGGAGAAGAATGGTGCTTTCACTTTTAGATGCACACATTTGAGACAACAGATTATATATCCATGCATGAATGCATAGCACAGACATGTACATAATCATATGCATGCATGCATAAACATAAATGGGCATATATGTATGTTTGTATGTAGATATGTATCTCTATGTGTGTGTGTATGTGTATATGTACGTGCATGTATTTATACATCTATGTATGTCAGTATGTATCTGTGCACATGTATTACACATGCATATATGTACAAGCATGGGCAGGATGCATCTTCTAGGTATCAAGTGTTAATGAAGGGAAGATAATGCAGAAAACGCCAAATGGTCAAGTAATTATAGAAGCACAGAGTCAATAAAGGCTCAAGCATACCAATTTGCCAAGATGACTTGAAGCCTAGGTGCAAGGCCCAAAGCAAGGCATGTTCCCTAGCATTAAGGTTCGCCGAACCGTCCTAAACCTCAGGGCATTCCGAGCCATTCCGGTGGCAAATCGGGATGGTTCGGCCAAGCAAAATGGCACACCAAAGGAGGGAGAGGGAAGAGAGGGGAGAAGAGGAGAGGAAGGGGGCACAACACCGCCGAAGGCCGGCGATGGCCACTGAGGCCACCGGAGGGCTGCAGAGGGCTCCATGGCTCAATGTCACCCAATAGGGCTTTAATCGAGAGACAAAGATAGAGAGAGACAAAGTAACAGTACCGAAGGGAGGCACAGCCGGCGAAGATGCTGCTGAAGAGTGTTGGGTGGCTATCGTGGCCACCAGGCAGTGGAAAATGCACGGGTAGATCCACGACCATGGAACAAGGATGACCGTCCCGATTCATTTATTGTTTTTTTTAAAAACGATGATGACTAGTGAAGCCAATAAATGATTTTATTGGCTTCACTATTTCAGGATTTTTTTTAAAAAAAATCTTAGAAATAGTGAAGCTGACAATGGATGTACCGGCTTCACTGTATTCAAGATTTTTTTAAAAAAAATCCAATGAAACAAAGGCAATTGCTCTTGTTTCACGCTCGTGGCGCTGCAGGCCGCATTGTGCTGTCTAATGGCTATGGCAGCCAGTCGGAGGCTCTCCGGCACTTCTACCTCTCTTTCTTTCCCTCCTCCCCTCTCTATCTCTCTCTCTCGATCGAGGATTGACAAATGAAGCGGAGGCCTTGGTAGCCCTCTGAGCGCACCGGCGTCCCACTTGCGGCCATCGCCGATATCTCCTCCAACCACCCCCCTTCTCCCTCCCCTCCCCTCATTCTCTCTTTCCTCCTCCCTGGTTCCCTTCTCCTCATGTCAGTTCACATCGGTCTGGTATGAACCCATGCCAAGCCGTACCGCCGGCCCGCGCACGTCCCGATTCCGGATCCGCCTTCCTTGCCCAGCATAGAAAGGTAATATTACATGCATACGCATTAATATATATGTATGTATGTATGCATGCATGTATGTGTGTATGTGTATTATATATCTATGTATATTAGGAGGGACTACGCTAAAGAGGGTATCCATTCCTCTCATGTCCAAAATCAATAATAGAGCATTTAAATCAAAGATCCACATTGTTGATCATGATCTATACCATGAAAAATACCTCAAAACCAGATATCATTTATTTTAGTTGTCTCTAACCTATGCATCATGTGGACACAAAACATATGGTTTTGTTGTGTTGGTGTGTTAAAAAGGCATGATAAAGCACTTAAATTGATAATGCACATTATTGATCATGATCTGCACATGTTAAAATATACATACATTAAAAATCAATCGAATTTAATGCTTAGATCATAGCAAAATATAGTTTCATTATCATATTCACTGTTCATTTTTGCACCGACATGATTCATAGGTTAGAGACTACCAAACTATGCAAGCATTTCTAGTAGTAATACATCATGATCAATGGTGTGGATGTTCAATTTAGATGTCCTGTTGTTGATTTTGGAGTTGAGGGGAGTAGATACCCTCTCCTCTCGGTAGGAACAAAGTCCATCTCTCTCAATAGTCAATACATACAAATGTATATGTATATAAACATTTATGTACATATACACATATGTGTGTGTGCATCTGAAGGTTTGAAAACTGACTGTACTGTATGATACTCCCTGTACCAAGGCATGCTGAGGGGGTATTAAGGGTGTACCATACCCATGGTATTCCAAAGCTTGGATAAAACATGAGTAGATACAAGGAGATATCGCAGTACTTGCCATACCAAGATGTGACCAATACACCCTCATACCATGGGATTTCAGACCTTGGTATGTACATATATATCATATGCATAAATACCAAAAAAAGAAACACAATATCCACAAAAAATGCATACAACCATACAAGCACCTAATAACTTCAACAACACCAATAAATAGGCACATAGTCGCACATAATAGCACCTAAATAACTTCAGCCGCACCTACCAGACTGCACACATATATCATTACATGATTACAACACACTCACACAAACACAAAAAAACACATTCCCAAGCGCATATATCAGAAGCCAGAGATCCAGCATTGATAATCAAAGTGAGGCCACTCATATCATGCAGCTCAAGGTCCAAATATCCTCATCCAGGGATTTAAATACCGATCCCATACTGGCTACAAGCATTCCATACTAGTTGAGTATAGTACCAATATGGCATTGACGCTTGGTACAACCCCGTACCAATACATGGTGCAGGTGTTGTGCTAACTCCAGCATTATACCATGTGTCAATATAGGCATGTGGCATGTGCTATATCCAAGGTTTTAAAACAGATACTGAAGGTGGTACTCTTTTCTTTTACTGGACTGGTATAGAACCAGTTCGTCTTGTACCAATGCACAGGAAGAGGTAGTGTCCCATCTCATACTGAGATGCAGAAAAGTCCAGTTTTCAAAGTAGTTACTTCTTTCTAATACTATAAGTAAAATATTTGTCTCCTTTGAGCATGACATTTCCTCACTTCATTGGTTAAAAAAGGGACCTGTGCTCAGATTTGGATCCCATATGCCCCTCACAGAAATATATTTATATCCTCATGATATGTATACATATATTTTCCACAAAAGCTATTATATGATTATATCCTTAAATTAGTATGTATAAATTGAATATTTTGTTCAAGAAAATAGTACATTAATGTCACCCACAAAAAAGTTTTGATGACATACCCTTTTCTTCTGAAATATTATGTATACCTTTTTGACATGAAACTATCATGACATACAGAAATTAGTAAATAATAACTTAACTATGAATAATTGCTATAGTCACCTTATTAAAAATTATCCAAACAAAATAATAATGAAAAAAATAAGTTTAATGATCCATCTAAATAGTAAAAAAATAATTTATTAATAGAAATAACCCATCTGGATAGAAACATATTTCACATAACTTTAATGATAAGCCACAGAAGCTCTTAGAAGAAATATTTTTCCAGATGGCAAACAAATTTGAAAACATGCAAAAACTTTAAATACATCCCAGCAAAAATAATTTTAATGGGTCATCCAAAATTCCAAACAGTATAATTCATCAAAATAGTGAAAAATGTTTATTATAATTTAATGATGGCACACGTAAAGTTATTGGCAAAAATAAAATTTTTCCATGTGGGAACATAAAATCAATCAAAATTGTTGTTATTTAGATTCAAACCCATGTGTTTCCATAGAAACAAAACCTCCAGCCATGAGCATAGAGTCCCATTCTGTAATATATGTGTACTCATGCACTAAACCCTTTACTACTCCCCTCCTCCAGTCTGCTCCCTACCATCCTCCCATCTGCTTCACTCCACCATCCCAATCTGATGAGTCGATGCCCTCTGCCAGCATCCTGACATCATCACCACTACCCCTCCATGGAGAACGTCTCCCTGATCCCTCCTCCTCTCATGAATTTTTTTTAAATTGAGCCCCATCAGGATGCTCTTTGAACCAGTCTCAATATCAACCAATCCTGATCTATTTCGACCAAGATACATAATCCATTTTACTAGCCATACTGAGCCTTGTACCCGCTTGGTACAGGCCTGACCCAGCTAGGAAGCCTTGTTTTTGGGATTTTGGTGATTGAGAGGCATCCTGGTGCCAAAATCCTACCAGAATGGTAGGGCACTGATTGTACCATCCTGTTTCAGCATTACTTAAAACCTGGGCTTTGTCATACCATAATAGCGCTGTTAGACCTAAAACCTTGTGCACATCTAATAAATACATGTCCTCCTTTTCTTCTTATTTTCATTTCATAGATACAAATAAGAAACAACCCCATATTTGAGTTTGATAAAATTAATTAAAAATTCAAACTCCTCAAGAATTGATGAAAGTACTCCTCAAGAATGAAGTTATTTATTAGCTCTAAAGCAAATTCCAAGTTTTTGGCATCAAATCAAAATTTTACCTTTAATGCTGAGGTATTTCTCAAATCCTAAGATATTATAGATTATATTACATTCAAACGTTGTTTACCAGCAAAAGAAGTATTATACATTAGTCAGCAAGGCAAGCCAGTGAAAATGATAGAAACAATACTTGGTACTTCAATAAACCAATTATTTTTCAAATTTTGCACACATACATATCTACGTATATATCTATGCATAAGGTGGGGTATTGCAGTGACCTAAATACACACACAACATGCATGCTCACAAGAGCACCCATTTTTCACACCTTAAAACCTTAGTGAGGCATGCATAAGGTGCACCTCTTGAGCTTCTTCATAAGGTCGCCTTGCCTTGAGGTAGGCAAGGCATTGAGGTTGCACTTTGTGCCTCAGGCATGCCTTAGACACAACTTCAACCACATTGTGAAGCAAATGAAGCATCAACAAAAAACATCATTAGGTGTGTTTCGGCAACAGGAAATGAAAGAGAAACTAAACAATTTTTATGAACTTATGACTGATATAAGAATAGACAACACATAACAATTTAGACACGTGCATGTTCACAAAGAAATATAGGGCAATTAATTTGTCAAAAATAATCTTAAGGTTCCCGTGTGCTTTGAATTCATTTTGTGAGAAAAGGAAAAGGTTTAGTTAATTTTGTTACCAGAACATTTATGGTACACTTCCAAGATATACCGTCACATCATATTTACATACCTGGCATGCCTTTTGCAAAGCAGAGTGTGTTTGATCAGAAGCATAAACTACCAATTTTTCGAGAGACTTTTTCCCAACCTTCCTCAAAGTTTTATCGCGGGCAGCCAACAAGACAACAAGAACTGCTTCACTAGCTGTGCCTTGTATGACTCCCCACCTGCCCTGCAAAATGCTCCTCATGGATCAATACCACATGCCACAGATTATTGAAAATGAGCAGAAGATATTAACTAAAACATAATCAGGTAAACATAATCAGCATGCAATCATTATGCCCTATGTGAATAAAATAGTCATTTGTGGTTAGAATAATCTTGCTATAAAAGCTAACTCTGTATAGGATGTCTTAATTCTTAAACATAGTTTTATAGCCTTGAAGGAGCTCAATACGCCGGGATTCTCATGTCCCTGAGGATGCAATTCTCAACTCTATACTGGATGCTGATGATATTGCACTCGACAAAGCTAAATGGACAACAACAATAGCCCACCTTAATCACATGCAATGATACCATGTCCTGTAATATTGCTCTAAAAATTTAAACATGTGCTGTTGGAACTCTGAGCCATCATAAAATAATTCAATGATTAATATCCTCCTTTTCATTGATATGAGATGTGGCCTGGTTGGGATGATGAAAAAGCCAATAAAGATTTTCAGAATAAGGTGTTCTATTTACAAGATTATGGTCATGGCTGTTATCCTATTCATACAATAAACGGGAATATTGTTATTACTATGAAAAGTGTTTATACATGTTTCTATTTGATCACCGACCAAGTGTATGAACACTTCGACTATTTGGTCAATACTAGACATTATGTGTTCTTTCATGATTATGTTATCAAGAGTTGAACTACATTAACTATTTATAATGTACATCAGTTTTAGAACAAACATATTTTGCAGTTGCTCACATTAAGCACTCAGAGTTTGAGTCTCTGAGACTTGTAACCCCTTGATACTTTGCATAGAGATTTCCCCCTCTGAAGGCATTCTCTCATAGATGTAAAACAGTGCGATCAAGCATAGAAATACAAACAAGTTAAGCCAACTCAAGATGAAGTATCCTTCTAATTGGGTAGTCCTAGGGTTAAGGCAGTTGGAATCACTTATAAAACTTCAGCTTATAACTCAAACCATTTATGATCCCTAACTTTAGATGGGAGGTGTCTAGATAAATCCATGACTACTTCCGCATGTTCCTTACACAAATTCTTCCACACCGACAACATCACATTTCTCCTCATCCATTTGGATTTACAACATAAAGTATATTCTCAGAATAGAGACCAGATATAGATGGTGAGGGAAAAATGCAGCAAGGTCATGGAGAAGGAATAATTTTGCTTTTATAAATCCTGTTATCAAACACGGAGTCTCACACTCGATTCTCATATGTTTGGAAGAGCTTAATCTTCTTCAACCTCCACATCAGTGGACGTGAGCAAGCTGACAGTTTTAATAGAGAAATAACTAAGCCGTTAGATAGACCCAAAGGAAAGAGAATAAACACTTCAGAGAAAGCTTGTTTGTGAGTAATCTGGTCAAATGTGATATTTCAAGCTTCAAGCATGCCAGCATACACACACATGCGAGCACAGAAGAGAGGACAAAATGAAGCACACTTACCACATTCGGGTTTGGATTTTACAGATCCTCATCACTCATCAGTGTCAGTTTCTTGGATAGTCCATGTAATACATTATATACAACTCTTGATTTTTGTCTGTCAGACAAATCAATTTGATTTCTTGTTGTAATTAGAAGTATCTTCACTGTCCAACAGATCCAGTTGAGAAGATTGACTAATCCAGGATTCATTTTCCCATTCAACAGCCCATGTGGTAAAAATACTTGTATTTTGACAGCATAAGGAAGATAAATACTAAAACCTAGAAGTGGGACAACAAGCAGGAGATATAACCATCTAAAGCTAGAAATAGGATGCTAGGAGCATGGTGGAGAGATAAGGGGCAAAAGCAAGGCTCTTTCGCATGCAGCATAACCAAGGCAGCCAATGGAGCAAAGAAGAGTGCATTGTAGCCACCCACATATATGCTAAAAGTCAGTTAAAAATAGCTATACTAACAAATACTAGCAATGACAAAAGAAATTAAAAACTGAATAGTCCCATCACTTGATTTTACTTGACCCAGAACATCTAACTCACAGAGAATTCAGTACAGCTGAAAATTAGTCAAAACACATAGTTTTTGATTTTCTCATCCTAAATTTTAATTACACTGCATCATACAGTTACTTTTGCTAAGAAAATATTGATTTCATTGCAATGTTGTTAATATGGCAAATGGGTACAATAGAAGTTTCCAAAATCTAATTGAGGTATCATAATATCATAACATAGAATCAGGCATATGCACCAGAATTTTAAAATTTATTTCACCCATGTTCCCAAGAATTTCAATAGACATACAAAGCTTCACATTAACAGACTATCATCATCTACTTTGCAAACTTATCCATTTCATCATATAGAGTTCTTCTAGTCCTCATCTCATCAACAACACTCATCATCTATGGAGCATACATCGCAATAAGATCAACATTAATGGCATTGCGACTGGTAGAAAGAGATAGGAGCTTAATGGTGATCCTTGATACGGGTCCACAGTGACTGGATATCAATTTGTTTATCCAGAACCAATGCTGAAACTTAATAAAAAACTATATGCTTTCTCCAATTCCAGAAAGTTATCTTAAAGTTTAGGCACATATAATGATTTATGAATGTACCAGAAACTGAATTTACTGCAAAAGTCTGCCCAAACATTACTTTTAATCATGATTTGTTAACTTTAACATAATAAAAAGCATCTGTTAACTTTATTGTATGCTTTCTCCAATGCCACAAAGCTCATAAGCAGGTTTTTTTATCATCTATATACTTTTTTAGTAATTTTATAAGCAAACTAACAAAGCAACATCCATGTCATCCAATATTAACCTTCCTAAAGTAAAGGTCTTGAAAATCATTTGCCCTTTCCTTATCTGTGTTCCATCATCTTTTGATCTTTTCCATATCTCACTTGTATGGCTCATCGCTGTGATTCCACTGTCTTCAGCGAAATTTTGAAAATCATCTCTGTTTGTGTATTTAGGTACATAAATCTAAAACAAGAAATTGTCCATGCAACATATCAAGATGAAAAAGGTGCCACCTTCCACCCCTTAGGCGGGAGGGTCCAATCCCAGGCATCAACCCGCACTTTTGCGCCCTTGTTTCCAGGGATTTCCATGCAAGGTTCGATCAAAAAAAAAAAAAGAAAGAAAGAAAGAAAGAAAGAAAATGAAAACAAGTCAATAAATGCTAATAATGAATCACTACTCTTGCATGTGTTAGCTCAATAAACAAGGTCCATATGATTGTATCTAAAATTTATTATGATTAAAGAGTAAGCTCAACTTCACTTTATTCTAGAATAAGAGTGCCATTAAATGACACTGATTTCAATAAAATCCAACTAATTCCTTCAAGAATGTTTTCTACCTTTAACCAGAGAGCACATATGGAAACCATTCAGGTGATGCAAAGTCATATGCATAACTTACCAAAACAGAAGGTGGATAAATGTCAGGGCATACCAATAAAAATATAACTGCACTCAAATATATTGGCATTGACATGACATATGCTTGAAAATTTTCCAACTGATTAATCTACAGTTATCTCAACTCTTACCTGCTGAAAGGAAGTGGTTGGGTAGCTTCAGCATTTTAGCGAGCCAATCTAAAACAATCACTTCAAGTTCTGTTGCAGCTGGAGAAGTGACCCAACTGAAACCCACAATATTAAAACCAGCACTGAGCATCTCTCCTAAGAATCCTGCGGTGCTGCTATTAGAGGGATAGTAGGCAAAATAATCGGGGCTCTGCCAATGGGTTATGCCTGGTATTATCTTCTGACGGATATCTGCACATAAATTTATTTGCATAATGGTGCTGAAGGACTTGGATCAACAACTTGCAACAGCACAGTAAAGAAAAGCATTATATCATAAAACAGTTCCTAGTAAGGGTTTAGATTTCTCAATAGAATCAAAATGAAGCAACAAAAGTCCAGATAAGAATTTTCACCGTCCAAGACATCTTGCAAACTTTCAGGATGATTAGGAGCTGAATCTGGCAGAAGCTCCTTGAGATACCCAGGCTGCAGAAAAGATCAGAATCAGATATCATGCCGCATATAATGACTTATGGATAAACAATAATTTAAAAAAAAAAAAAAGTTAAGCAAGTCCCAAACTAAGAGGTTGTTAAAGTTAACAAATCATGATTAAATAATGTTTGGCAGACTTTTGCAGTTAATTCAGTTTGAAGCCTCAGCTCTTCTAACTAAAGCTGCATTCCATATGTTTGTTTTAGTTTGACTAATTATTTGTTAGTTACTTCATTTTACTGATCATTAGACACTGGTCCTACAAGAGGAAATATCATGTGAAGAATGAGGAGGTCCAAGAAGAGGGAGAAGATGAAAATATGCAAAGATCATGCCTACACGCAGGATCAATGGAACGAGGCAAATGCAACATTCATTGTTTGAAACCTCTTCTGCCTCTACTTGAATCCTAACTAAAGTTAGACCCCAAAAGAGTCCAGAATTCATTAAAACATGCTCTCCCTAGTCAATAAACAAATCATGGCTCATTATGCACGTCAACAATGGCTCTAGCTTTTGAACCATATAGTTATATGTTGACTAAATTCCATTTCAAAGTTGCGTGATAAACAATGCATATCAAAACAGTAAGTTAGCAAATGATAACAAAGGATTTTCCTCAAATAAACATGTAAAGGTTACGCGAGGAGCATTGGAGGTTTCGGGTTTTGTAGTACTTTTACATTATTGAATCAGCATTTACATTTTTATCAGATTGAAGATTTCACTCAGTGATCAGTTTTATTCCAAGTGGTTTCATCAACGTGATCCTTCTCATAGTTAATGCATCTTCATAGATCATTCTTTCTTTCATGTTGTAAATTCTTAAAATGAATCTAACTACATTTCAGTAAGTCACAGAATTCCAGATAAAATGAACAAAATGCATTGCAGAAATCAAGATCCGTTCAACTAGGCAGACCATTATCAGCTAAGAAATAAAGAAATAACCTCAAATCCATTTCACAGAAAAATTAAAGAAAAGGGACTAAAAACATAAAAATACCATAATTCTTCCCTTACACTCAGTTTCTGAACCATCAAGAATTCTATTTCATCAACAATTGCAGAGTGCAAATTCACACAACAAATAAAGAAACGAAATTCACCACCAAGTATACATTTCTTGAATATAAAGGTCCGACATGAAAACAAGAATATTTGCTAAAAAGATACAATCTTAACAGCCTTTTGAGGATTATAAACCAAAGATTTAACAATAGCCGTGCACATCAAGAATTAGCAAAACCTTCACCGAACAAAATCAAAAACATAGAAATGCTCTAAAAAAGTTAAAAAGAAAAAGTTAAAAAACAATAAAAACGCATAACTCCTTCCACTTACTCTCATTTTTCCGAAACATCAAGAATTCTATTTCATCGGCAAAGGCAGAGTGCAAATTCACATAGGAAAGAAAAGAACG
>KE504840.1:649175-660664 GCA_000441515.1 Elaeis oleifera
ACCAACCGAGAACTAAGAATAATGGTGCCTCCTCTCTCTCTCTCTCTCTCTCTAGAAAGATAGATTGGGTGTGTTTGTGTGTGTTTAGGGGAGGGATTTACAAGATTATAGTAGCAGTGACATCAAGATTGGCAGCATAGGTACACTCGGATCGGTCTGGATGCATGGTATGGTCGTGTCTTATGTGTGGGTCCAGGTATGGATGCATAGAACTTTTCAAGTCCTGCAATGGGTCTAGAAAAATTGTACTTCACTCAACTTGGTAACATATAAATAATTTTTATGAGCTTGATATGATCTGAATCTGGACTTAATAGTTTGTCCAATATATCATGTATAATTATTTTGTACCGTAAACAATTTTTAGGAGTTCCTTTTAGGGCTTGAACTTAACATATATTAGATTAGAAACTGATTAGTTTCAGGTAGGGTATGGATCATAAGGCACCAGATCCAACATCTTTGAAAGCATTTTTGCTATTATTAGTGAATATAGGGGTCTATGTTTGTAACTATTTCTTAATGGAGTCGAGAATTAATTATTTTAACCATGTGATGGGTTGAATTTTCTTGGTATGGTGAAAAATATGAAAGCAGATAGGTTGAGTTTATTGCAGTCAGTTGTTTCTCAGGTTATCTTGTCGCATATAAGAATCGTAGTTTTTGCAGCCAACAATAAGTTAATGGTATATAAGAATTTTGAGCAGGCCATCTCAAATCAATCTCATGAGCTCAACAGTAGTTTTTTTTTTTTTTAATTCTAAGCAAGTCTAAGTTATCATATGGCTTGAAGTATCCTAAGTTTTAAGTCGGTAAAAGTTTGATTGGATGAATCATCAACATCATCCCTTGCTTTTGCGAGAATTCATGCTCTATTGATTAAAATCAAGCACAACTCGTCCGATCTTTCTACAAGCAAGATGGTCAAATTAAATTTTGATCAGGATAAAATTTACCATGGCATGGCCAATTCATGGCTACATGTCTATTTCAACTTATTGCCTTCTTTTTGTTTAAAAAAAAAATACTTGTTATGGTGTCTTTCCCTTCTAAACCAAGGTTATTTCAATGTTTCAATTTGTCGACCTTACCCATGTAAGAAGAGTGGGAGTTTTCTAAGACAGAATTCAGGTGTTACATGCTCCAAAAAGGACATTATCACAGCTCAGGCTTGGCGAAATAAAGCAAATTACAAAAGATAAGAACAATGTGATTACAAGCATTAACTAGAAATCTTTCACATCTTTTAAGCAGCCTTTAAAATCCTACATAGCTTACCCACCAGATAAATCAAGAAGCACATGAGAAGAGTTTTAAGCACCAAGAATCCATAGCAATTAGCAAGTCAAAAGATCTTACGACCCATGTGAGAGCTAGAGATACCCTCTTCCTCTCTATCTTCCTCCTTAATTGCGATCCCTTCTCTTGCAGCACCACCTTCTTCAAGGATATCATGGAACAAAGCTCTTTACGTGACATAAAGTCGAATCTTCTTTGTATGTATTCAAACCATCACCTACTATGGTGGTGGCATGCACCTTCTGAATCCATGCAAAACATCTGCTAGTCTCTGTTGTTACATTAATTGACCTTAGCAAATCAACCATATTTATTCTCGCACCCTCTCAAGAATTTAGGATATATTTGGTTGAAAAGAATTGGACTCTGAAATGAAAATGAGAATGAGTTACTCCTATTTCATCCATTTGAACTTGAGAGGAGTCTTGTTCTCATTTTGATTCAGAAGAGAATTGAAATGCCTCAATTTTTCAAAATTTAATCTCTACATTTTTCTAGTATTCAAATCCTATTCTAATTCCAATAGAAATCAAACGAATCAAGAGATTTGACTTTTCTAATTTTTACCATTTTGATTCCAATTCCAATTGTGAGTACTCAAATGCGCCCTTAGTCTCTAATCTGCTATATAAATGATAAATAATAATA
Organism: Elaeis oleifera; assembly: GCA_000441515.1. NCBI lineage: Eukaryota > Viridiplantae > Streptophyta > Magnoliopsida > Arecales > Arecaceae > Elaeis > Elaeis oleifera. The sequence continues at coordinate 651,123 of KE504840.1, forward strand.
GATTATATAAATAATGATACAAGGCAAATGTAAGAGAATATTATGAATTTTCATGAGAAGTGTCAGATGCAACAAAATCAAGACTAGTTATGAATTAGTGTGAGTCCAAAATTAATCATCAATCTCTTAACTCCCACGTTGCTTGTGACTGAGAAAACTTTGATGTGTTCAAACGCAAGGATCTGCGGTTTTAATTGCAGCAAAGAGTAAATATTGTCATAGTTTGATAGAGACTTTTTGAAGGCAGTCTTAGGAGGGTCGCTCTCGAGGAAACCTTTGTGAAAGTGTGGATGCTAGACAACAAGAAGCAACTAAATGAGAGCCCTTAACAGTTTCCTTGGTGAAAACTGAAAACTCTTGTTGAATTAAATTTCAGAAATAGAGAAATCTTTATGGCCATTCCTCTCCAGCGAATGATAAATTTAACATTGACCACCAAACTATAAAATATTATTATTGATCACCAACATAGTTCTCACAGTGTCCTTTCAAACCTTGACCTTTGTGAACCCCAATTCCAACCCCAACTTGAACGCCATTGCACTTGTAGTGCATGTTGGTGTGGTTTTCCACTTTGCAACATTACCGACCCAATTAACTTTCAGACCATCACTGTCGAAATGGAAGAAGGATGTCATGCAGTGCCAATAAGGAGGAACGATAAGAAGTTCTGGTTAAAAATAATTAAATGGCAGGAAATACATGAGAAAGCATAGAAAGTACTATTGGCTTTCCACAGGCTAGTTAACCTTAAGTTTCTAATGACACTTCTATGGTACATATATTTTATGAACATGAGATTACTCTGCTGGTCAGTGAAAATTATTACATTCAGATAAGCATCAACTTGCATACATCTCAAGACGAATCGGATGATGCGTTCTCACTGGCCAACAAAGCCAATATGCTTCCATTTCTTCTTTGAATGAATCAATTTTCCCAAAGCATGTCTTGAAACAATCGAATAACTTGAGTGGGTATCTAATTCTCTGCAACCATGCTTCGTGTACGTACCTCCTATTTTCCAACCCCATTCCCATGGGGACCATGTTGCCACCACGCACCACACCATGAGATAGTGGGCTTAAGCCTCTGACCATCACTATCCTTAGAGAAGAGAAATAGGCCCCAATTAATGGTTCCAGATTCCCCTCAAGATTTAGATCTCAAGAAAGCAAAATCCTAGTAATCTTCCAAGTAGAAAATTCGTCCCATGCAGGTTCCCCATGAAAAAAATCCTTCAGAAATATCTTCCACTCATGGTTGCCATGGTACTGTCTTCTCCTGTGCCAACGTACGTACATGAATTAACCACTGAAGGAGGTCCAGTTGACTCACTGTTCTTCACTTAAAACATATGTTCAACATATGAAGAAAAATCAAGTGATAGGCTTCTTACAAAGATGTCCGAATCAAAGAAATTTGTAGATGACTTGGATGTATATATTGTCATCTACCTAACGTCCGATAATTTGCCTATTCTTAGTCAACTGATCATTATCAAACATAGCTCGTGTCGGTGGTCAGCGCTGTGATTGGACTTTCACTTAACCATTGGATGGTGAGATGTCTAGATTAGTATGAGCTCGTGGAATTTCTAAATAACTCATCGATGAAGTCATGCGCATGCGCAACGAGATGTTTGACTTGTCGATGATCGGTGCATGTGGGAACATGAGCGAGGAGGCAGCTCATGAGACCACTTATTATTATCGCTCTCTCGATGAGCTGGTTGGACAACAATGGATTAAGGGACTTGTAATATAAAATATTGGAGTCTAGTTTGAATGTCTGCTTTCTAGAAGGTATGGCTAATTGAATACTTTACGCCACATCCTTATAGAAAGGTATAAGATTCGAGACCATGAAGTTGGTGGACATCAGTTCCTTTGCTTAGTTCGAAAGGCAGAACAAATCCAACTTTAATAAGATACTCCATTACTCCTTAAAAGGCTAGTCCATTTGATCATGCATTTGAGAGATTCTCACATATCATATAAGAATCTTATGTGATTAAATATCGGCAATTGTAAATGGAGACTGGAACCACATCTTGCACCACAACTATCCTATTCTTCCATGCCATAATTTAGTCTGTCCTCGAAAGGCTATATTAATTTACCCAAGATCATGGCATGAAACTTAGGGTCCTTGGCTCCATGGCATTTGATTTTGGTTCCATGATGCCGCAGCTTAATCATGACCATAAAGAGGGGAGTGAAAAGATCGATGGAGGGATGATAGAAAAGCTCAGCACTATACAATCATCAGCTCCATTAGCCATGGCCCTAGACCCCCATCCGTATCATTGTGATACATGAAGGAGAGGACTCCTTTGTAGAGCTCCCTTTGCAAAGCCTGTGCTGTAACTTATATGTTGACTTGCCCCGTAAAGCCTGGCAGGCTCCCAAGGCCAAGAAATTAAAAGGAGGTTGGACCCCACATCTAAGAGGGTTTCTTGACTTTTAACAAATGGCTCTCTACTTTCAACCAAAAAAGAGGGAGAACAAAAAAAAAAAAGGATCACCAAAAACACAAAATGGTTCTCTACCCAAAGTCATATGAGCTCACTCCCTTCCCTCACCACAATGGCAGGCAAGTTTTCAAGCATTTGTGCTCTCAAAGGGATGGGTGAAAGGGTACATTGTCCTTGGTTCCTTACCCATGTTCCCTTGTGGAGAGGAGAATAACTTTTTCCACCAAAAGACATGGCCTTTCCCTTTAAAAGGAGGTCTTGATGGAGCCTAGCTTATTTGAGTGCGTACAGGAAGCTCCACTCAGTAGTCTGGATAGAATGCATCTTGAAGTTGAGCTTGGATAAGCCCAAGTAGCTTGGTTGGTAAGATGTGTATGTGTGTGTGAGAGAGAGAGAGAGAGAGAGAATATCCAGCAATTCCAACGAAGGGAGTGAAAAGAGCACTACTTTTCCCTTTTAAATTTCTGAAAGTGTATGGGTGGTCTTGGGTGGATGCCTCAATGTAGGTGCTTTCATGTGCATGGAGAGGACTTTATGCTCCTAAAAGCACTAATTGTTTCCTAATTATGATCGTCTGTATTTCAAAGTGGGCAACTTTGTTAGTAAAGTTCAATCATTGACTTGGCACCAACCAGACTCTTTGGGATTTTTCCTCCTCTTTAGTGGAACAGATCTTTCATTTTATCAAAGGAACGAAATTTATTGTTCATGTACTGAAATTCCTAAGGTTAGGCAATAAACATGTAGCCGCAATATTCTCCAAACTGCCAAAAATTGCCGTAAGAGATATACACAACTTTTTTTTTTTGTCTGATTTCAATTTAGGGTGTGTTTGGTTGCACCGCAGAATCATAATTTTGCATAATACTGGGTACTTGTTGGTGAATTTTATAAACCTTGAATCTATGATTGGATTTTAAACAGAACTTTCTAATTTTTGCACCTCTGTTTTGAAATCAAACGACTCAGAAGCATTTCAACAATCAAAATTCAAAGATATAAATTTATAATAAAGCCGTAGTTTTGAATCCATAACATTCAAATGCAGCATCCTCCTCCATTGATAATTCATGCATTTGACATGGCATTTCTGCGAAACCAACGAAACTAAATTCCAATTGATTTTCTTCTCGTTGTCCTTCTCGTTCTTTTGAAAGGATATAAATTTTATTGTCTTCATAAACTTGGGCCAACGATCATTTCTTGTTTCTAAATTCAATTGATGAATGCTTCTTTTGAGAAATGATAAGGACACCATCACCAAGGTTTGAACCAAGTAAAAGTGTCCTTAACTAGTTGAGATAAGGCTGGTGGGTGCAAATGATCGATATAACCAGGTCTTTATTATTCTACATCTACTTCTTAATTAGCTACATACCTTAAATTACATAATTGAAGGTATAATTAACTTCCCCCTCCATTAGATGCAATGCTCTTCCATCTCATGGAAGGCCTTAGCTTTACTCCATTCAATCCACAAGAGCAGCTACCCCGAATAGTATTTTGATAAGAGTTGGTGGCAAAATGTTCAAATTTTGATACACCCACTATTATTATTGTGCACCAGCTAACTCCATATGTTGACCGATTATTTTTCACAGCCTTTCTTTGCTCAAAACCTCTTAATATATTATAAAATTCTTTCCAAACTTTTGAATTTTTCTTCTTATGAAAATACATAAAACACCATCTTGGCCATAAGACTATTTGGTGGAATGGGCTTTTCACGTGCATTAGGTCGACCATTCCATGATCCATGGGACGCAATTGTTGAATTCTTATTTGGTGGAGTCCTGTGGACATCCAAAAATACCTAATGGAATGCGGCCGGGTTGGCTGGTGAGACTTTTGATAGTTTCCATGTCATGGCTGTTTGCCCTCACAGAGGAGATAGCTAGGTTGGTTGGAATTGGCTTCAGTGCAAGAAGTTGTCATGATTATAAATTAGTTTTATAGCTTGACTTAGAAACCTTCCTTCTATTCCTCTCGTAGTTGGATTGGTAAAAGGGGTTTCCTTATTTTAACTTTGCTCGAGAGGTTGGTGGGCAAAGCCTGAAATTCCAAGCCATCTTCCCTCCACCTTGTGCAACACCATGTAAGCCTCTCCTGGTTTTAGTTTATCAGATGAGAAAATTTTGTCCACCACCTTGGGTGGAGAAAAAATATACGGATTGGACCACATAGCATACTTGATAATGGGATAGGCATTTAATGCCGCTTAGATTTTTTTTTTTCCAAATTTTCTCTGACAAAAATGTCTTTTCTCTTCAAGATATAGGAAGTCATAACAATCCAATAGAATATTATATAAAGACACAGTAAGTTATATCTATTATTTAAGATATCATAGAACATTTTGTGCTTGATATAATATTTTGTGTCAGTAATATTATTTTTGATAATTATTCATAGGATATCATACAATTATAATAATATCATGTTATTTTCTATAATATCCTGTTGATTGTTATCATGTTCTGTTATTATTTAATGATATTCTGATCAAGTATGAGTAAAATAGAGTATAGAGAAGAAAAGATATTTTGTTCAAAAAAATTCAAGAAAAAATTGAGTTGTGATAAATATCTGTCATGTTATTAATTATGTTACATGGCCCAATCGGATGAAGCAATATGTGGACAAAGAATTTCTCTTATTAGATTCTAAATTTTGGGTTTGAAACACATGTAGATAAAAAGGGTGGAGGCTTTTGTCTTATGATTTCTTTATTAAGGATTTTACATGACAAATTAGAGTGGTTCTACTTTCCTGTATATTTTCTAGGTTATGTCACGTGTTGCCTTTTAGCTTCAAAACAACAAAAACTAAAATAATGGTTGGAATAATGTTACAAAGCACGGCGAATACTTTTTTAAAAACTAACAACAAAAGTAATGGTCAAGATAAAGTTATGCTTACCACCACCTCGCTTAGGCGACTTGTGTTGCATATACAAATATTCCGTTTAAAATGGGTAGTTATTTGCCCATTATTTTGTTAAAATGTTCATACATGACAAGGATAAAAGTAGTTTTGTAATCTTCCATTGTTCATCATACTAAAATAATATTATTTTGAAAATTCAATATATTATAATTGAAAATAATATTCGAGCTATTTAATACTTGCTTTTAAATAATGCCAAGTAATGCTCTATATATATTTTGCTTGCTTAGTTGTTCCTTCCAAATAATATTTTGACCTACATAAAATAGTTGACTTGACAAATGAAAGAGTAACGGTTGCTACCTCCCTCTCTCTTGGGTTAGCGTGCTACCATCCATTATAACATCAAAGATAGTTTCTTAATGCATTATTTAAGGATATTGTTGATAGTTGTTACTAAAGCTTTGGGCTCCCCATGTGGTATCAAACACATTTTACCATGGAAAAGAGCGAAATTAGGAATACCATGGAAAAGAGCGAAATTAGGAATGTTAACAGATAAGCCGTCCAACATTTTGTGTAAGATTTTTTTGATTCACCAAGGTTCCTTTATCCTTCTTTGCATTGCTGTTATAAGTAATAAAATTAGTTAAAGAAACAAAGATGATCTACCTCTATTGTGCATGAATTGGACTGGGAAAGAATCAAATAATCATTTAAGAGTCGCATGGAAGGGGGATGGCTTGAGCTTGACAGGGCTAGCCTACTGGGTTTATGTAATGCAAGGATATAGACATTAATGGCACCTTTACATAACTAACATGGTGTTTGCATGAATACATTTGATGCTTCCATCTTAGCATATAAATGATATCTATATCTGCACTTCTCTTGCAATTATATGAGGTGGTGTTGCCAAACCATTTGGTGTGAATCATTATCGAACACATCAATGGTGGATGTGGTATGATTCATCGAGATTCCCGAAATTCACTTGCATGCATCCTAATGCACCGGTCATAATGAAGACCGATCTCCATTTGATGGGCATTCATAGAAACTAATGTGCACAAATATACGAATCAAGATATGCACAATTACACCCTTCCTCACTTAAGATGCCCAAATATATGAATCTTATAAAGGTTTAAAGGCAGTAGTCTAACCAATGCCAAATATACATGATTGTCATTTTAAAATCACTTTAAAAAAAAAAAAAAAGCCAATTGTGTAAAGATTATCTTGAAGATTAGAATTCTAAAGATACCAACGTGCAATACCTTTCTAGAGCATAGACTCGAAGCCAATGTGAACCTCCTCGTACCTTTTGCCATCTCTTGAATATGTGCACATTTTCTTTAAAATTTATATTGAGATTCAATGTGATGAAGAAGAAGGTTCTCAGGCATATAATTGAAGAATTTTATAGTGTAAATTCTCTTTAAAGTTTATATTGAAAAATTTTAAAAGATAACTTTCATTACAAGATGGCATGTGATAATGAAAAAGTGGGAGACATATTTAAAGAAATTCAGACAATTTTCTTACTACATTTTTTGGAAGAAGATTCGGATGCCTGTTAACAACAAAATCTATCATAGGATAACGACACAGCAAAGCAGAATGTGATATTTATGAAATGCAAAAGAAAATAACTTTCTTTCACGTCCATCTTGTTAAATGAGTAGCAAGAATTTTGTACCATGGGAAGAAGCTAAACCTCACCAAAGGCTACCATGCTCCATATACCTCATAAATATGGTTTATAGGCGATAACTGGTACATCAGAGGTGCATCCCTTCCGGTCCCTCTCATACCAGGAAAAGATCCAACAAAATAAACAATTTTCAAATAGATACACATGGCAGAAAATTTGACATTGTGGGTGACATTGCGTGCTCTTTATCTAAGAAGATATAGAAGAGCATTGCACATTAGGTTTCCAAATGGACCCGGTACCAAAATAGCCCAGCAGACTAAATCCAACCTGACTTCAGATCAGAACAGTGGCAAAGATCGGTCTTTATTATTTTTTTTTAAAAAATCAACCCGTTTAAAATTTTGGGTCACGTCATGTTAATAATACTTGCCTCCTGGGAGAGAGGCTCGACATATTTAATGCATACAGATCAATAAATTATATAGCGTGCTTCTAGCATGATCAAAAACACTTCCAGGATATCAGAAAAATTCCACTTTAAGAGAAAAGCATTTTAGATTAAGAGTAATTCTCACAAAACAGCGTGCGGTAGCCACCACCAAGGCCCACGCATCGTTAACCGTTGAAGGTGTATCAAAATCGATGATTGTCATCCTCAGAGAGAAATCTCAACCATCCCATTTTCAGAGATTATTTTGACTAGGACCTGTAAAACAAGCTACAGGGATCTTAAACATCTCATCTTTTGGGGTTCGGGGAATTCGGAGAGTAAAACATAGCTCTCAACGAAGTTAGATATGGAATCATTTAAGTGTTCAATGAAGGATCGCAATTACTTGGAAAACACCTCGCTGCAGTAATATATCTTCTACCTACTCCACAATCGAGCTTAATTTGGAATGCGACTATACTCTGATTCAAAGTAGAGAACAAAATAAATCTAAATCTTCACTGAACCGGCTAAAGATGCTGATGCTGAGCTGACTCTCAGATGATAAGTTGAGGACTTGAAATAATAATGTACACCAAGCTTAGCGTATAATTCTACTGAAGATCAAAGAAAAAAATGTATATTTATATATGATGGCAAAAAACATAATCTGCATATTCTTCAACCTTTCATTGGCTATGATGCTTCTTTTTTTTTTTTTTTTGTAGATAATTCATTGGCTATAAGGTTGCCACCATCTATTTACCATACTGACTACTGAGACCATGAGCCACACCTCTTAACGAACATGCCCATCTCGATTCTCTCTTTCAGATGCAAAATAGTGTGAACAAGCAAATTAGATGCAGAGCTCTTTGGTCATAATATTATAGTGTGAACAAGGCACATGTAAGGCATCAGGATTATCTTTACATATGGAGCTTCGAGGTGGAGGATAAACTGAACAAAATCCGCAAGGTCTTCTAGCTCATGGGAATAACAATGCAAGGGGAATAAGCACTTGGATTGTTTGTACCTCAGAGAACCTCAAATATGCACATCAATAAGCAACTGAAGCCATCCTGCAACAATATATAGGAGGTCAATGCAAATTGGCATTTCCAACGGCTCCATAAATCTAACACCAAGCAACATGGCGAGATCAGATACAATAGACTGCTCAAGCCCTGTGAGAAATCGACCTCTTCTTAAAACATGCATTAACCAAGGCAACATTTGTCAATATTGCTGGAAAATGCAACTGTTATGTTGTCAAGCCACGCTGACTCTCGCAACCAGGGCAATTGTGCAAGCTCTCATGGATATAGATATCACAATCAAGGCAGAAGTGTTGATTGCATTTCGGACAGGAAACATGGGGATCGGATTTGCTCCCTGCATAGAATTTGGTAGTGAACATCGAAGAATAAAATGCAAACCATTTAGCGATATAAATACATATGTGAAAAAGTATGCAAGCATGCATAATGCGTATTAGAATATCTTTAAAGCAGAAGAAATTTAGAAAGGTCCACTTTGAATGGATAATATTCTGACTCAGAATAAGCAGCAGTAAACAAGTTTCCAACAAAATGCTGAGATGAAATTATTCAAAGCGGCGGTACAAAAATTTGATCCAAGATAAATCAGTTTTAAGCAGTTTAAGGTTCTAACAAGATGCAGGATTAATCATAAGGAAATTATTCTCCAAATAACTTTATGATAAACACAGGCAGATTTATAATTAGTAAATGGTATTACTCATATCTGATGTGGGACATTCTCTTTGTACAGACAGTGCAGGCTGTCACCAAGGATGACACATCAGAATATGTCATGTCTATATATCACATTTGTGAGTCAAAGGTACAGCTCTCAGAAACCTGTGTCAGTTATAATTTAATAACACCTCAACAACTGTATGCCCCTGGTTCTTTCTACCATTTTAAAATAATTAATAGAAGGCAAAACTTGAAATTCTAGAACACTAATTTCTACTAAAGTTTCAGAAACAATTCATGAAATGGTGAGAAAAATGAAATAAAACCAGGCCCCCCTCCCAAAACAAAACACCCACACACACACACAAC
>KE504840.1:661343-674280 GCA_000441515.1 Elaeis oleifera
GAAATAAATAAAAAAAAAAGAAAGAAGAAACATTTGAACTATGAATACGACTGCATACAGACAGAAATGGAAAAATAAATGGGAAAATGCATTGACAAATAACATAAAAATGTAACATGTACTTCAAAAGGGAGTTGAATAAAATGTAAATTGTGGACCATATCAATCACCAAATCACCAAGGAAATGAAATAATAAAAACCAAGCTTTCTCCATCAATAAGAGGTTGGATATGGATTAAAATTCTTAATCTAAAATACATGCAGCATTGGTATTTAAGAGATTATATGACCAACTAATAGTCTCCTTACGTATGTACATAATAATGATACATGCATATCAATTTAAGGCATCACTCTGTGCTGGTAGATAGATGCAAACACCGTTGGGTTACCAACCTAGAAAATTGATAATTGGGGTTGTGGCATAATAGAGTCACAATAAGGAATGGGATATCAAGTATTTATAGCAAATCTTTTTTCATAACAAAAACATGTTGTTTCTGTTATCTTACTTCTACAAATAGAAGAATGGTGATTACCGAATATGCTTTTTTCACATGAGAATATAAACAAAAAAAAAAATGGTGGAAAGCACAAAAGCTGGCTATGAAAAATTGTTAGCTAACTATGTCTTTAACCATAGGCCTGATAGCAGTTATTTTAACTTGGTGACTGACAAGAAAAAATGGGGTAGCATTCCTTTATCTCGTCTATGCGCTTCTAGTGTCTTGATCATTCTTGGATTAGAAGGCTCAATTAATTCAAATATTGGTAGGCCGTCTGTCAGGTGATTTCCAAACATTTGTTCTTCTTGAGCATTCAAAGAAGTATACATTTTTTTCTTCTTATAAGTGGTGGGCCTGAACACCCATTCCATTGCATGTATTTGGTATTAATCTACAAAAGCTCATAGAATTAGACCTATGAGACTTTTGAAATACTTGGCTGGTCATAGGGCTTTAAGTATGGCCTCTTTTACTGTGACTAGTTTCAACTGAAGACAACGTAATAAGAATCACATTTCTTTATTCTTTTCCAGTCCCGATGCCTTGTTTCTATGTTCTCAGGCTTGAGGATTCATTTATTCAACCATAGATTCAAATAAATTTACCCCTCTCCATCTTTTATCCTCGGATCCGTATCATTTAAAATAAATTATAATAACTGAGTCCCACCAGTTTTAAGACATTTAAAAGATGAGACCAAGAACCTATTAAGTCTATGCACGCAGCCGATGATGATCTATATCATATATGAAGGTCAAGAAAACATGAGAAGGTTAAATTGAGGAAAGGAAAAATAGCAATATACATAAAGTTAGGTTTATCAAGTGCAAAGACGATAGGATTTCAGATATTAAATAAATTAATTGATTCAAACATCAGTAGACCTCAGTTAAGTGATTTTCAATTATTTGTTCTTCTTTAGCATTCAAAAGAAGAACATGTACATACATATGTATATTTTCCTTCTTTTATAAGCAGCAGGCCTGAACACCTATTCCATTGAATGTAATTGGAGCTAATCTACAAAAGCTCATAGAATTAAACCTGTCTCAAAAGGGAGCTTTTTGATCTATTTGGCCAGTCATAGGGCTTCACATACAGCCTCTTTTGCTGCAACTAGTTTCAACTGAAATAATGTAATAAGGATCATATTCCGTTTTTCCAGTTTCAATGCGTTGTTTCTATGTTCTCAGGTTCCAGGATGCACTTGTTCAACCATAGATTCACTCAATTTAACAATTTCTATCTTTTACTTCAAACTATCCAAAATCAGATCCATATCATTCGAGTCCTGTCAGTTTTAAAACATATAATAAAATGAGATGCAGAAGCAGAAGCTATTAAGGCTATGCATGCAGCCTTTTACAACATTGAGATGGGTATGATTTTGATCCGATATCCTTAGTAACATGATATTTGTTAGAGATCACATGGTTAATATTATTTCATATTTCAAGTAATTTTGCCACAGAAACAATGCTGATAAGCTCACATAACAGCTAATCAGCAGTATAGTATCATCTAACACTACACTATGTAAGTAATTATATTTACAAACTTGATGCTAAATGGATCAAACACCATTTTTTTTATTTAGCTTAGACCAAGAGACATAGTTGATAAAGGTCAGTCAGATATGCAAAATATTACCCATATTATAAAATATAAAATAATATTAAAATATTCACAATCCCTTCTATGATTTGAATTCTCGTTATAAATTTGGCAATTGTAAATTTTATCTGTCCCAACATTACATAATACATCTTCACCTATTCAGAGTTTGACAATCTTTTAATACATGACTGTAAGGTTTAAGACAAGAAATTGGAAGTATTTGCTTACCATGGCTCACAAGGCTCTGCTGGCAACCATAACAAGTTTGTGGTAACTTCTGCCTCCATTTAGTTGGAATCACAGAAGACACCTCATTGAATGGGGTCACTGGGAATAGATGATGATAAGACCTTGCTAGATGAGGAGAAGAAACAAGTGTCAATCCACAAATCCGACATTCAATTGGTAGCTCACACACACGTGCCTTGCATCTAGGACAGGTGTAGCCTCCACCAACCTTTGCTTCTTTGTGACAAGAACAAATAGAAATAACACCTTCTGCTCCTCTCTGAGGGAAACCCATCTTGATCAAATTGGCAGTTGCATATTCTGCTATTGCAGGGGTGGTGGGGCATGCTCTAGTAACAATTCCTTGAAATGAGACTGCCAAAAAAGCACAATAACTTTTTGTTGGTATACATGATTACCTAGTAAAAGGTAAAAGACAAGGACATTATCCTCACCTCATCCAATGCTACAGTATATGAACCCCCAGTTTCCTCACAAAGATGCTTACATATGTAAATTTCTGCTGACAGGCCGACAACAGAGCACCTTATTTTAGCTTTCTTGCATTTTTGGATTGTCTCCATTATATCTCCTGGATCACAGGTGTTGAGAGCGGAGTACAAGATTAAGACTTCCTGGTGACCATATGATGGTATCTGGCTCAGATATCCATGGACAAGTTCTAAGGCATTCTGCAAGGAAGCATCACCAGAACATTCGAGCTTGCCAAGTAAAGATTTAATCTGCGACTCTGGGCTGCCACCTAATTCAGTTAGGCGCTGAGCAACACCATCCTTTATGGCGACCATACCAATATGACTCAATGGATTCTGATCAAAGAACTCCCTAATGAATGCCTCAACACACTTTGAAGCCACAACCATTCGACTAGGGCGAAAATCTGTCTCTGAAGCTGCCTGCATTACTTGAAATTAGTAATATACCAATATCAAACAGAATGAGTGCTCTTCAATTGTTTGAAGTTAGTGGATATCAATATGAATGAACATTTTGGGCCATCAAATTCCTCTGAAAACTTGAGTTAATTCCATGGGGACATTGCTGTCTGAATGTGATGATATAAGAAAGTCACCTTATAATGTTACTAGAGCTAGAAGCTTTGTTTTCCTTTTTCCTTTTTTCTTTCTTTTGAAAAGGCATACTATGATATACCCTTTGTTTTTGAACAAAAAAAGAGAGTAAGTATTCATTAAATATTAAGATAAAACAATACATAATGATATCAAACAGAATGGATGTTCTAGCTGTTTTTAAAATCAGTATGTATCATTATCAAACTGTGACCATTCTGGTCCATCAAAATTCTCTGAATGCTCAATTTAATTATATGGGACGTCATCTTATGAATGTGATGTCATAAGAAAGTCACATTCCACATTGTTTGTTAGAGAGGACTTTTAATATCAAAAAACATGCCATGATGTATTTAAAAACTGCAAAGAAACAGCAATAAATTCATGAAAAGTCAAGGTAAAACAGTATATCAAATTTACCACCACATCAAGAGAACAAGGAAATGTGGAAACCCAAGAAAAGAAAGATAAAATAGTGCAAAACAAAAGAAAGCCTCTTTCCCTCTAAACCTCATACACAATAAGACATTCTCACGAGTTACAAGAATACCATCCTTCCTGACCATCAAAAATATTCAAGAGGAGACTTTCAAACCCTCATATGTAATGTTTATTATGAAATCCCACATATTTCTTCTCCTGTAGACTAGCTCATTATGACTCATGGGTTTATTTTCTCCCACCTCCTGTCTCCCTTTTGTCACAACTTAAACTTAATACAAGCCAGCTTCAATACACTGGTACTGTTTCCCTTCTTTCTCCTCTACCTCTCTCTTCTTACTAACCTATACCATTACCAACCAGCTTCCTACCCGCCACACCTTTCCTTCGTTATCTCTTGCCCTCCAAACCCTACCTTGAGTAAGCTAAGTCCCCCTCCAAGAGATGGAGGTTACATACACACATGCATGTGCATGCACGCAAACACATATTGACATGCCCAATTTAAATAATGATCATGCCTCAATTTAACTCAAATTAGGGAGCTTGAAGGTTGAAGCTTTATAAGACAATGCATGAACAGTCTACTTCATCAAGAGTGTTAGTGTATGTAGACCCCAATATATCCAGATCATTTTGATGAAGCTCTTGGTCTTGAAACTCGACCAAGATTTCTTTATCATTTCATAACAAAGTAACTATTGTCATAAACCATAAAACCAATGAGAAATTCATCATGCCAAAAATGGCAAACTCTAAGAGTGGCACCTTGACACTTTAATTGGAAGAACTTTAGAACTCTGCTCGATTATCCAAAGAGATTTTATAATAAGTATTAAAGTTTCAAACAACAACCAAATATAAAGTTCTCCACCTAACAGTAAGCTAGCGGTCATCAAATTCCATTGCTCCACAACTGCCAAAGGAAGATCAAGGAACAACATTAATGTCATGGACTTGGAGATTTGCAATTCCATTAATTTCATCAAATACTTGCGGGAATGTAATTTTACATAAGGTATAGCTATCATCTAGTAATTACCACAAATCCTGGGCAGTGTTAACTTCTTAATATGGTATAACATCATGTAGAACAGTTGCTTCTAATGGCCAAAAAAGTGCTTTGAAATCAGTTAACTACCTGGCATACTAAAAGTTGTTACCAAAAGAGACTCCTAGTATGACATAGAGTGACATAAGGCCAAACTTTTTGCTTGAGGGTTCATTCCAAAAGAAGGCCCATATCACCATGAGACATTCTCTCCAATTCCAATAAGAACTCTCCAAGAGGAATCATGGATATATTGGCTAGTCACATTTAGCACAATTATAAGGTTTTGCTTCAAGCAAAGAAAACACCTAGTTTAGACTTATGAGACTACAGTGAAAGACCCGTGGAGAACAACCCTAACCACTGCATATTACCTAGAGTAAGAGGGTGCAATTTAATTTCCTAGTGGTTTATATGGATAATATTGTACTTGGTATTTCTGAGTTGGAGCTATCTGAAACAAAACAATTTCTCCTTCAAAAATTTGAGATAAGTGACATGTCTAAAGTTTTTTTATGCCATCAACATAAATATTCGCAAAGAGATATACTAAAGGACACTTTGACTGTTGCAAAATTACATAATCAAGGTGTTGGACAATATAGTACAAAAATTGTTAATCAACTATTCTTACAACAAAGACTAAAGTTAAGCAAATAAAGAATTAATCTCAAGCAGCACATCAAGTGTTTCCTTATGCACTACAAGATAGGAGTTTAATGTAGTTTAATATCTGCCTATGTCCACATAAGATATTGTAAATACAGTTGGATTTCTAAAGATGACTTAATTATAGCAATGGTTAGATCACTAGAAAGCCACGGAAAAGGATTTGGTCCATTATAGCTTTAAGGCATCACGGGTACATGATTAAGTATTGATTATGGACTCTTTGATTAAAACAATCTGGATATTACAGACAAAGACTTATATATTGTATGATCACCAGATATCATGAAAGTTTGGGTTATACCTTATTACATGATGGCGGTACAACTTTTTGTTAGAACATAAAGTAAAGATAGTCGCTGCTTCTCCTGTAGATGGAGAGATGGTGGCATGCTATTACACTATCACCCAGGCTATATGTCTGGGAAACATTATTGCATCACACTATGTGGCAGTTTTCATCTTGAGGACCCTTAGATTTTTCAACGATAATTTTATGTAAAGTTTCCAAGGTCAAAAATGGCAAAGTATCTGGTAATGAACATATGAGTTTGAATCTACCTTCCTGTTAAGAAAAGTGTGATGAACATCTAGACCTGTTAAACTTTCATAGATCAAAATCCATAAGTGGAGCGACTTTGGCTGATCCAAGTATTAAGAGGTTTCACTAGTGACACCTAAAAGATGGCAAAATCTTTTAGAGATCAGCATTACAACTGGACTGCCAATAAAATCTATTGTTTAAACTCACCAATCAACCTTACTATATACACAAATATCACTGATTGCAAAATTATGTCCTTCCATGTCAGAGAGGGTTCATGACCCACTTATCCCAGACTTGTCAAAGAATTGTTTAAGAACAGGGAGCATAAACATCTAACCCTTGACCATATCCAACTTACAAGGTCCAGGCACCCATTAGATTTAAGTAGGGCTAGTGTAACACAAGAGTCTCACATGTAAAAAGTTACAAGCTGAGGTGCAAGAATTCCATTTGTTGTTATACCTAATAGTTGTACCATGTTAACTGTAAATGCCAATGAGAGAAGCAAAAAAGAAAGTTATACATCAGCCATATTACTTTCTTTTATGCGAGATTTTGTATTACAGAAGCCTTTCTCATTAGATCTAGCCCCTTCAACAGGATCAACTTACTATCAAGTTCTGGCAACCTTAAAAACCTTGCCTTTCTTGCTCTAAGCTCGCAATGTCCTCTCAATATATTCACAAACCAGCTATCTCATCATCTGTGCTAAACGAAGAACATCATTCAGTGAAATGGATGAGTACCACATTCTTTTCAAGTATCCGGCCTGACATGCTTTTGTTTCTGACAACTAAATCTAAACGGTACTTTCACAGACCTTCTTTAACCGCAACATCTAAATCACCAACTCCAGTTCAAGTGTCTCAGAATAATTGCCAGGCCTTCTCCATTTACTTATCACCTCACTCCACCTCTGATCATTCCTTCCCCGACCTAGCCCAAACCATCAATTTCACAAACCAATAATACAACGATAGGTTCGCAAACAAGTACACCCAAAGCCTCAGCACCTCAGCAACACCCAGCTGCAAACTTAGAAAGAACCGGAAAAAAAAAGAAAGTAAGTTATGGAAACCAAATTGATCCTACATGGCTCTGATCACAGCTAAAATATTCTCCTCATCCGGGTATTAACAACCTACAAAATTTCCTCGATAAACGGTCAAGAAATAATTCATAAAAATCAAATCTTTTCATCTTCTCCATCGATCCAATCCGAAAAAACATAAATTTACACAATATGAACGCCATGGAACGAAATCAGATGGAAAGAAGAAGGGAAATCATACCCGGGAGAGATCGATGACGACGTAAAGGTACCGGATGAGGCCCTTCTGGATCCGGGGGCGGCAGAGGAGGCGGCGGCGGATCGGAGGAGAAGGCGGCGGCGGTACTGGGCGTGGACGAGGGTCTTGGTGTCGATGGGGCGGAGGAGGCCGGACTCGTCTTCCTGGAGCGCCTCCCACGAGCGCTCGTCGGCGTAGGCCCGCTCCCACGCCTCCATCCCCTGGCCACCATTCTCCTCCTCCTCCTCCTCCTCTTCCTCGTCGCCGTTGGCTCCGCCTCGCCTCCTCCTTTCCTCTTCCCCTCCCATCGCCGGGAAACCGAGGTTGCCGCGGTGGACTGCGACGCTGCCGCTCATGGTGGGGCGCGCTTGTTTTTTTATGACAACTGACCGGTGGTGGAACCGGGCGAATCTTTGGACTGGAACGATGGAAACCGGCTGGCATGGTGGAGTTGTAACCTAGGTTTAGAGGACCCTTTTCTTTTTAAGTTTTAACCAAAAAAAAAAAGAACGGGCCCCTTTATAGATATAATTATAAATATCAGATAAAATCAAATCAAGGAGACAACGTGAAATCTCATCTGCAAACGTTCCAACCATAGGTTTGGAGGACAGGTTCGGGTTGTACGTTTTGCACTAAAGCATGATTGATTTTTTTTTTTTCCGACATAAACCATTGATCCATACCTCACACAAATCTCAAATCACTCCGGTCTCTATCTTATCTCTCTGCACATATCTTATAGCAACTATTGTATGATCTAATGATACATATCATGATAAAAAGATGAAATATTTTTTGATACAAGATAAATTTCAAAGAATAAGATTTAAACCTTGATTTCATACCAAAGTAAAAAATCTTGGTAGTTGTACAAAGAGAAATTCTTCATGCACCACTTGCAGTGTAGAAAATCTAACGTGGAGCACATCTTCTCGCCCCATTGGGCCATATAGCGACCACTTTCTAATGCACATTTAATGTCTATAGTTCTTTTTTTCATTTAAAATTTTGAATGATGAAATATCATTTTTTTTTATGAAAAAATTACGACGTCCTGTGTTGATAATATGATATACTGCGTTGAAATTATGATTTTTTGATCAAGATGATATAATTTTCCATATGATATCGTAATTTTGGTAGGGATATTTTTATCATTTAAAAATTCATAAATTTTTTAATGATGAAATATCATTTTTTTTTATGACTTTCTATGAAAAATTATGATATTCTGTGCAGAAAGTCATAATTTTAATGCAGGATGTCATTATTTGTTCAGAAGGGATAGAGCATTTTCATCATTCAAAATTTTAATAAAAAATAAAACCATGGGCATTAAATACGCATTGGAAAGTGGTTACTACGTGGATCAATCAAACAAGATGGTGTGCTCCACATCGGATTTTCTATATCGTGGGCGGTGTACAAAGAATTTTGCTTGTACAAATGGCATTATATGCTTTATAACTTGAACTTTGGTGCTCACCTTACACTTGTGTTGCTAGTGGCTGCATATTTGCCATAGCATGATGGCATCATATTTGAAGGTGGATATCTGGCCAAGACATCACCTCTCAGGATCTTTTCGGTACCGCACGATACAGCAGGAAAAAAAAAAATAAATAGAAAATAATCAAATACATGGATCAGCCAAAAAAGGACTTACCTCCATGGGACATGCAAACTTCACTATGAGAAAAAAATATTACAAGAAGAGATCTCACCCTCAACCCTCGTACACCCAATTTTTCCCTCACAGAAAATTTTTCCTCACAAAAACTCTCTCTCTAGAAAGATCCTTCTGAACCTCTGAAGTGACCGCTGTCCGCTGTCCAAGAGCCCTGCTCCTTCTTCTCTCAGTGTCGTGTCTCTCTCTCCGTGGGCTCTCGATTTCCTGGTCTCTTCTCGGATCAACACCGCACTACACAAGGCCACGCCACACAATCATGCTGTTCCCAGATCAAGCCTTTTAAAGGCTTAAAACCCGTGATAAACTACAATTAGGACTTCTACAGGCAACTAGAAATCCTCCCAGACCGTTGGATCTCGACCGAAATCAACCCATACTCGTCGATCGTGCGTCGGTCCATGGAATAGTTCATGGACCGCAAGAAACGTGAGAGAAACGACACGCGGTCCATGGTGGACCGCAAGAAACCGAGGAGAAATGCCACCTCGATCCACAGAGCTCCTTGTGCACTGCCCGATCCACGGTGGACTGGGCTACGAGCTCCCAGCACGGGCCACGTGGGCCTGGGCCGCACCCAGGTTTGGGCCAGCCCGCGTGCTAGCATGCTCGGGCCTGGGCCGCGCCCCGCATACTGGGCTGGGCTCTGCGCGCCCAGGCCACGCGCTGCCACGCCTGGGCCGCACGCCGCTACGCGCGGCCGCACCGCCGCCGCTCCGTCGGCCCACCGTCGGTTGCCAACGGTCCACCGCCGGCTGCCGATGGTCCTTCGCCACTCCGAATTTCATGCCGACTTCTCTCACGCATATCTTCTCCGTCCAAACTCCGTTTGAGATGATCTTGATCTCGTTGGACTCCGTTTTCGTTGCAGACCTCACTATGGGCTCAATATGGATCGAATCTCCAGACATCAAATTCTAACAATCTTTATCTCGACTCGATATTCGACTTCCTCCTAACTCTGAGAGCTTCTGGATCTCCTCGCCCCCATGCCCTGGGATAATCGTCTACTGATCATAGATGGGCAAATATGAGAGTCGAGCCAGGCCGCTCGATCTCATCTCCGTCGTATGCTATGCTCCTTCCGACCTTTTTTAGCATTTGGTAGCAGTACATAGCAAGGAGAAACTCTAGAGAAGAGGAGAAGAAGAAGATCAAGGAGAACGATCAAGTATTGATCGCGATCCAGACTTCGTTCAGATTCAACAGGCTGAATTTTGGAGATTCAAAATTCAGATTATAGAGGGCTGTTCCAAGTTGATCCAGAGTGGATACTCGCAGAGGTCAGACATTTGTGCGGCTAACAGAGAGCCTCATCTCTTCCAGATCCAGATTTGAAGAAAGGGATTACGAAATAAGTATGTGATTTAATCACAATCTAAATTTCAGCATATATCAATTTCAGCATATGAAATAGATCCATATGATTTTATATTTTTATGCATACAAAATTTAGATTAAAATTATTTAATCTGATTGTCCACTGCGGTGTTTAGAAAATTAAGTTTTGAAACGCATATGCATGCTTCAAACCCTGAATTCCAACAGTGGTATCAGAGCCACGGATTTTAATATGCTGAATTTAATATGCATATTTTAAAAAATTTAAATTAATTTTTCTTGATACATGAGATGTATGAATAGATCTTCAAATCTAAAATTTAATTTTAGATTTAATTTTAGAATATATAGTTGATATGTTGATGCATGTATAGATCTGAAAATTGATCTAGAAAGAGTTCTAGTTCATGTGAAATAAATACATGCATGAAATCTGAATTTTTTATGATCTGAATTTTGATTCATATGTATGATATATGATTGCATATTTAGATCATAAATTTAATTTTAATCTGATCTATGATTAGTATATGAGATATATAATATCATATTTAGATCTAAAATTTTGTTTAAGATATGATTTTACATGCATATATGTAATATATGTTTGTATGTTAGAATTTAAAAATTATTTTTATATTTTAATACTTATTTTATGCAAAGTATTTAGATCTAAAATATGATTTTAGAATCTGAAATTTGTATTTGTATATGAGAATTTTGACTATGAAAAAATCAAAAATTAGGTCATATAATAGGATTGCATTTAAGGTTTTTGACTTGGAACATATGGGTCTAATTCGATTAAGTAATTGGTTAAATCGAGTCAAGTGTTGAATTGAGTTAGATCAATTAAGTTAATGATCATACAATTGTTATTGATCAAATCGATTAAGTCCCATATGTAGAATCGATTAACCTAAGGATCTAATTTGGCTTGTTGATCTAAGCCCGATTCATTTGAGCTAACCAATTCTGATCAATTGTCCAATTGGTGTCTAAGACAAGTAATTGAAAGGTGGTTATTTAATTAGTTTCGTTCGCTTATCTGATCAATTTATTGGTGTCTAAAGAAACAACAGGGGACCCCACTAATCTTCACTTTTCTGATCAATTTGAAAGACTGAGTCAAAATATGGTTGCTTGGTGGTTTGATTTAGCCCATGCTAATTACATCAGTCATGTGATGACTGATTAGATGAGATCTAAACCTAAATCTTTTCATAAAATATTAAGTCCAAGGTCTTCCACCGTTGTAGATATGCGGGCGTGCTACCGACGTTGATTGTTCTCGGCTGGTCACAGTGGTTCAGTTGTATCGAGAACATGCAACCACTCTATTAGCAAAGAGTTGCTACGGGGTAAAGATGAGATTGGGCCCAATAACTATTAGGTGATGGATCCAATGACGGCTTTACACCTACTTGTGAACGGTGGGTCTGACTTAACTAAGAAGTACGGGCAATAACTATTAGGTGAACCCACATGACTTGGAGACCAAGTGACTGCAATATGCTTAGAAAAGTATCTGGATAAAGAGTTGTCTATGCATCGATGTTTATTCGTATTATCAATAACTATTAGATGAGGTGCACGGCATTCATGGGACCGCAGCACCCACTAAAATTCAATTATCGCGTTAGGATTTTTATTTCTCCACCCGGAGAGTGTAGGAGTTCTGATAAAATAGTGGGAGTCTCTTTTTACATCTAAAAGTCTCTAGAATAAAATTATAAAATAAATACAAACACCCAATTAGAATCTTTACTTTCTGCTGTTCATTGTGTCAACTTCCAACCCTCTAGCTTGAATCCTAAATATCAATCGATTAACCGAAATCGAGTACACAGACTGACTTACAAACTTAAGAATTATTCTTAATTTTAAAAATTAAATAATATTCTCTATCAGATTATTCTAATGTTAACAATCCGTCCAACCCATAGTCAACGAGCTATACTTGACGAGTGGATGGACAATGACAATAAAGATAGGTGCTATGCATGAGTACATGTATACTGCCAACGACATGTTGATTCATCCACAAGTGTTGTGAGGTGATTAGAGTCGCATAGCGCATGTGATGCATGATGGACCGTCAATCTATGATCGTTATTTGATAATGATCGAGGACATTAAAGAGCTTAAAAAGTTCGACATGACCATGCATAAGAAATTGCTTATGGATTTGATCCTGCGATCCCTAATTAGTTTATATGGATAGTTTTGGTAAACTACCATATAAAAGACCATCATGGCACTTTATCTGAATTGATCAAAGTGTTGATAATAAAAGAACCTTGAAAGAGTTCAGAGGTAAATACCTGAAGAGCCTAAAGAAACAAAGACACACCTAGAGTAGGTATATCGAAATTGCTCAATACTGTCCTTACGATTTTCTCTTCTTCTAGTTGAGCTACAGACTCTAGTGTAGAATCGATGAGAAGGTAGAGAGCTGAGGAA
>KE504840.1:686488-716295 GCA_000441515.1 Elaeis oleifera
CCATGCACCGCCATGCGCGGCCGCACCGCTGCCGCTCCGCCAGCTGCCGGCGGTGCAGCGGTCCTCCGTCGTTTCGAGTTTCGTGCCGATTTCTCTCGTGCGTATCTTCTCCGTCCGAACTCCGTTTGAGATGATCTTGATCTCGTTGGACTCTGTTTTTCACCGCGGACCTCGCTGTGGGCTCAATGTGGACCGAATCTTGAGACGTCAAATCCTAACAATATTTTTCACTTTTCTCCAATTAAATCAACTTTGTGTTTAAATTTATTTTTAAAGTATATTATCCCTATATCTACAATTTTCTTCCCATATGAACATCTAGAATCCTTTTTGCATCTATGAAATCTGTGATTCTCGCTAATATTAGAGATATAGATTGTGAACGGAGTTTTCCATTGGCCATAAAGAAGGTGGAATTAACGTCATCGATATTAATATAGTTTGTGTACAGATTTTTCCATTTTCTTACCAACTAGGATCAAGGGTGTCAAAAACTCAAAATAGATGTATAAGTGCTTCAGAGGGTTAAATAACTTTGCAGTATTAAAATATATAAGCACCTAGACATCAAAACGGTGAGTGATTTAGTGTTTCTACTATTTCTAACAGATATTGCAATATTTAAGCAGCCACACAGCCTTTTCTTTTTTAATTTTGTTTTAAGAGATAATCTCGTAATGGAAACTGAAACTTTCTTTGCAAAATATTTGATGCTTCTGATTATTAAAGCTATTGAACTTGATTAATATGGGTTTGCTTATATGAATTTGAAATACAAGCCATTAAATTTGAAATGTTAGTTGGGACAAAAATTGCAGTTCATGCCACCTAAGCCAGTGCGAGACTGCAGCGGCATGATAGTGGAACAAATTATATATCATCTATGCAAGTTTGGACTAAAGATTCCAAAGCATGCCAAATAACTTAATATTCCGCATTATTGAGTTCTTTATATTAACCAATTTGTGTTACAGTTGCATAGGCACATCCTGCCTTCGCTATTTTGTCAGCACTCATTCTTTGGTATGTCGATTGCCTGCTTATGGAGCTCGACCTAGTGTTTATAAAGAAACAGCATCAGAATTGCATCATAACATGGCATAATTGAAGGTGAAGAGGAGGGAAGATGTAGAGCGAAGAAGGGTTGGGAAGATATACATTCCCAGCAGAGAACAGCCCTAGCTGCATGAGAGACTAAAAACTTAAGCGAGTCATGAAATGCTATGAATTCACTGTATAATGAAGCATGGTTTTCTATCTGCTGTGTTCAGTTTGATAGATTGTTTTCTATCATAAACGTTTTTGTATATCTGTTGGATTCTTTATTTGCTTGTCTTCCAAATTCTTGGCCTGAAGTTGACATATATGGTGACATGATCGATACTGTTATCTTGCTTTATATAGCGATTTTATTTTATGTGGCCTTGAGAAGCAGTGGTGTTTGTTAGTGTTAGTGGTAGTTTGAGCATGCATTGCCGATGTGCTCGTAATATTATGATAACTGTAATTATCAAAAGCTTTATTTCTTTATTCTCTTGTTTATTTTCTGTATTCATGCAATACAATACCCCATGTTGTGGCCTCAAGAGCTTTAAATCAGCGAGGCCACAACATGGTATTGCATTAATGTATATAGAGATTGGTTTCTCATGGGTTCCACCAAGAATCAATATGCCATTTTTCGCTTTCGGATTCTATGATGGACAGTTCCCAGATTCAAATTGTTATTTTCCTTTGTTGGTTATTCAATGTTACACCATCTATCACATTCCAAATCCTTGCCAACAAATTGCATTGAAACTCTTTCGTCGAAACCGATGGAGGTTCATGCAAGCGGGTTCATGAAACTTTTGATGGCAGCACAATGCGGAGTAAAAACTAGAAAAATCAAGCAATTGCTGAATTTGAAAATAGCATTTCCACCCTTTGGATTTCAATTCAGGCTTATAATACAAACTACCAAGAGATTTTACCAGAATTATAACCTAAAACCTTCCTTGTTATCATCAATCAACGTTAAGCATTATATGTTCACTGGGCATATAGATATCTGATGCCGAGTAGGTAAATAGAAATCTTAATTAGCCTCCTGAGTTCCAACAGCATCACCTCGTCTAAAGCCTAATGACTCGCTCCTCTCCCCCTAAATGCGACACATGTCACGTCCAAACAAAACCAATGCCAAGTGTTACTCCAAAGGTGGCACTCGGACTTCTATATAAGCCATTAACGATCCAATTCTAACAAGAAAGACTAGTAAGTTCGTTTCGCGTGCAAGAGAAAGCAAATTAAGGAAACTAACGGTCTTATTTCGGTCGGCGATCTTCCTCTTGAAAAGAAGAAGTAGAAGATGGCTTCCCAACAGATGTTCAAGTCCGGGCAAGCCCGCGGTGAGGGCCAGGTGCGTGCCGTGTGCCGCGGGGCAGCTTAATTGCATGAACGGACCTGTCGTCCGGTGAGATCTGACCGTTGGTGTCGCTTGTTTTTTTCGTGCAGGCCAAGGCCGATCAGATGATGGATTCGGCACGCAGCGCTGCGGATGCCGCCGGGGCCAAGGCATCACAAGCTGCGCAATCCGCCCAGCAAACCAAGGAACATGCCGGAGGAATGCTCCAACAGGTCATTTCCATGCATACCTCCAATATTTTGTTCGATTCGTTTGTTTGTTTATATTAATGTTGTTGTCATCTGCATGTTAAAGCTAAACAAATTGCTTCCACTCCAACATTTTTTTTTTTTTTTGAGTAGTGCATTTTTGCATGAATCAAAATGCAGCATAGATCTATCTTATTGATACGTTACAAAAAAAAAACTCCACTTGAATCATTTGATTCATATTTACCGATAAAAGCTGATATACTCTATGAAATATATTACTCCGAGCATGGATTTCCTGGTCCAAACATGATTCTGGAGATTAAGCAAGTGTCTCTGATGCTGCTGCTTTTTTTTTTCCTTCAAATTATCACATGTTAATATGCCGTGGTAATTGTGAGTTGTGACTATCATGACTTTGCTCCAAAACAAAACAAAAAGGATATTGTAAATTAGCAGTAAATAAATAATTCTATTTATATTTCCATTATGATATATACAATTTTGGTGGTCTTGTTTTGTTTACAGACTGGGGAGCAGGTGATGAACATGGCGCATAATGCAATGGACACGGTGAAGAACACCCTCGGCATGGGAGACTCCAACAAGAAGTGTTGAAGGAAGCAATGGAAGCGTTCAAGCCCCTCTCTTTGCTCCTCCCTCTGTGTTTTTAGGATTTAGAGTGTAGAGCAACTAGAAGCAACTGTGACCTGATAAACGGTCATCTCTCTCTACTGCTGGTTTTTCTTTATTATATCCATTTGTAGGTGGGTTTTGTCCAAGGGGGATTGGAGAGCGTGCTTGGTAGTGAGTGTTTGTTGTGTTGCATTCCATTGTTTTCGTCTCTCTCATTTGGGAGATTATTTTGCGAGATGTAATAAAGCAACTGCATTATGAGATGGCAAAGCTTACTAATCGTCTTTTAATTTGCATCTTTTAAGATCTACTTTGTTCTTTCTTTTTGCAGAAAAGAAGATTTTAGCCGTCATTATTGGATATCTGTACTTGCAAGAACAAATTATAGCGAGGTTGATGTGTGAAACCATATTTAAGTCCCATTTCCTCTAACAAAAGAGAGAGAATTGAGCTAGCATCATGTAGGAAGGATGAATTACTCAATTATTCTAGTGAATAATTAATGATGGGCCTTAGAAATCATGATCTTTAAAAACAGAGAAAGCAAAATCTATTCTTTTTGGCTTCTTCTTAACACAAGCCAACATCAAAACATTGTACAGCTGGTCTTTATTTGATTGAATTATCAAATAATTTTGTTTCGCATTTGGTCGAGTGCTCTCTCCTAGATCATTGCCAGCTTCGCCGGGCTCATATAAATGAATCCTCTACAAATTTTAAGATGTAGTTAGTTTGAAAATCTGGCTGATGACAATGATAAGTAGAAGAGCATGAATAGATAGGACTTGCAAAGAGAAGCAATTTTTTTGGTGCTACAATAATGGTTGGCTTGAAAGCAACAAACAACCATATAAATGGATGAAAGAAAGGTGTTCACACGGGCATTTACAAAACCGTAGGCTCTGTTCTGACACTGTAGATTGTGGTCAATGTTTGTAGTTCAGCACAGAAGGATCCATGAAGGAAAGTTTTATTTTTGGTAAAAGGTTTAAGCAACAAGGGTGGATGGCCAAGATTAGTGGAACTAATTACTATGGCATCTCCCCGAGCAATATATGTATTAAAAGAAAGATTGTGGAATAAAAGTAAATAATAAACTTTGGTTGCTGATGGATAGGCATGCAAGCGGCCTTTAAGGGCCATAGGGATATACTAGAGGATGAATGGGAGGAAGGATTCTGTCTATAAGGTTGCCTTAAATTTGCCAGGATCTTGAAGAAATTACTCCAGTCTCAGTCTTGTTGGCCCATTATTAAAAAAAAGAGAGGAGGCGGGGCAGGTAAGCGGCCACGCAAGAACATGCAATGGAGTACAGCATCTGCAATACACATCACATTATTTTCTTAAAAATAAACTTATTCAAATAAACAAATAATAAATGTTAGATGTGAACCTTGGACTTCATGGCTAACATCCACAGGCTAGGAAAGCACTGACACAGATGAGTAACGTCTGCTCTTTCTTCCAATGTATGACATGAACAACATTCTATGTTTATGCGAAAACCTGCCCAACATTTCATGGAAGATCTGATGGACTTCCAGGGGTTACTTTCCCAAGTCTCACAAAGTATATATAATTCTTTTCTAGTATTTTAAAAAGATGTCTTTTCTGAGAAAGGAAATTTGAAAAGTAGTGGAACCAAGTCGGAGAGAATAAAACCTGCCAATTCTTATTTGCCGAGCACCCAGTTCACAGACAGCATGGAATGGGATTAATATTGTTAATTAGTCCATGCATAGCACCTGAACTTGATCTAATACCATTTTGAGGAGCGGGCATACCAGGAACTCTTAAGCAAAGTACCTCACATGGCATGCAACACAAACACTCGTATGCACCATCACTTTCAATAATAGAAAGCTAAGAATGAGAATGTTCATGATTCACCACGTCTAAAGCCCAGATATATATATATATATTTTAAAACATATCTTATTTGAAAATCTGACAGATGATATCAGCCTCTTTTACACTGGATTTGCTGACAAAAAACTCGAATTATTCGACAGAGCGCACAAACAAATGATGTAGAATTACGATATCTGAATTACTCATGATTTACACATATTTACAAGAAAGAAAGAGGAAAGATGTCGATGCGTCTCATGTAAAGATCTTTGCAGGATTTCTATTGGCTACCCATATCCGGACCGTGTCATCATCACTTGCTGATGCCAACATATGAGGCTTCGTCGGGTTCCAGCTGACACAGTTGACAGTCTTTGAATGACCAGACAAGACTTTAATTGGCGTTTCATGATGTCGCTGCCAAATGTAGATCTGCCAAACATAAGGGAGTTCAAGGCATAAGCTCCAGTTGCATCCCATGCACTTCTTCTAATTTACAGTGCTAGTGAATGTATTTAAAATCACATTGTACATCACGTTTATGATGGGTCAGATATTGTAAAGCAAGTAAATTTAGGGGAAAGAAACTTCGCATACATGGAAATCTAGAACCACATCACCTTCACCCCCCAGAAAACTAAATCACATGCATATTTGTGTGCATTTGAAGATATGGTACCATGCATGTCGGGCAAGTAATTCATGCATGGAAGGCATTCAGAAAATCATTGTCATCAAAGGAAATGATACCTGTGAATCCTCACTGCCACTGGCAATAAACAGGCAATTTGATCCACCAAAGCAAGATCGGATTACATACTTCCCCTGCTTGTGACCTCTAAATTTATCTGGCGCATCGGAAGTTGCATTGACTTTCCACAAATGAATCTCCTCACTGTTCAGGTTGACGATCAAGGACTGTCCATCCCTTGAAAGAGAGAGTGATGCAATTGAATGATCCTCACGTATGAATCGTTCTTTCCCTGGGAAGTCACGTATCCATATTTCTCTACTGGAACATATACTGATCAAGCAGCACCCATCCGGTGTCACAGCAAGATCAGAGACCTTTGGCATCCTCTCTCCCTGCCAAACTTCCAGTTCCTTGCCTTCTAGATCACATGTGAAGATGCAGTTATAAGGCTCCGAGCTGCCACACACTATTTTATCGGAGTTTGGGAACCATGCACATGAGCTGATGGTTCGATTCACCAGACTGGTAAATGTAAGTTTGCACATGCCAGTTTCAACATCCCATAATTTAAGGGCTTCTTCATTGCCGCATGTGAGCAGCATCGTGTCATCAGGGCTCCATGCTACGAAGGAGATAGGTTTCATGTGGCCCTCTAGAATGTGCTTCAGCAAGACAGTGTCATCATCTTTTACCTGAAATTATTATTTGAAAAATGATAACAGGAATGGATTTTCAAAGCCAACATGCAACACAGTCATTAAGAACCAATGCATTGCTTGTTAGACAAAAAGTGTATTCTATAATGATAAGATTCAGTAGACTGAGATAGATGTTCCCAAATTTATAGTAAATTAATATCTATTGGTAAACAAATGGCATAGTTTTACTTCACAGATAGCTGATATCAGTACCCAATTTATTGAAGATTTGACCTTGTTTCAAGTCATCAAGATATGCATAATTGTTAAATTGCTATTCTCCTAACTTAACCTATGAGCCATGTATAATCTGTATGGGCTGGGTATGTGGATCAAATTATGATTAATCAAGGTTTGAGATATTGAGTACTTTCGCTCCAATAATTATTGCTGGCTGAACCAAAAAAGTGATTGGCCATCTGCCAATTAATTAGAATATTAAAATTGAAGATCAAACAATTTGCTTTGTCGAATATCGAGCAAAGCAACTAATAGAGAAGCAAAAACATCTGTATAATTGTTTGGCAAATCACCAAGCCATGGGATAAATTAAAATACAAACTAATAGTCATACTTTATGAAATAAACACTTCATGCAAATTTCATAATGTAAGGTCTAGATTTTTTGCTTTTAATTTTATATCAGTAAATGCAAGAAATTTAAATAGCACGCCAACCATGAAACCTTTCTTTTACTTAGAAAAAGAAAATGAATGCAATCAGTAAACATAAGCATACAATAGGGATAGGTTCAGTCACCAAATCAGAAAGGGCCCCCAAAAGAAATCACAGAGGGAACAAACTGCATTGTGTTTTTTTTTTCCCGCAGAAAAAAAAGAAAGACTCCTAACTATCACCTATTGTTTAACAAGAGAAAAAATTGTTCCTGAAAAATCATTATTAGCTAGCTTATTTTATGACATACATGGTTTAACACAAAATGGTAATGTTAGGATCCTATTCTCCATCCCCCCAACTCCGCATGCGCAAACTGGAAAGTATTGTATTTGCATTTGTGATAGGAATGCAAGATTTGGATTGAAGATTTAGTGAAATACTAGATTAGAAGATTCAACCATATAAAATAAGAAGTTAATCTTGCTGGTGGACATTTGATACAGGTGCTCCTTTTGCTTACATTGAGTAGAGCCTCTCAGAATCCTTGGCAAAATAAACTCATTGGATCACTCTCAGAAGCGAGTAAGGGGAAAGGTTGCCATATCACATCCTGTTTATGAAAAACAACTCAGAGAGACTAATGGTACTCAAAAGAGCATTCCAAGCTGGAAAATCACTTACAGGAAAAAGGGGGCTTTATTTAAAAAAAAGAAAAGAAAAGAAAATCAATTACTGGAATTCTCTGAAACCATAAAACCCAGAAAACTTTGATCTCCATATGCATGGTCTGTGGAAATCAGTCCAGATATATTTGGACTGCAAAATTTGTCGGTGCTCAAACTTATTATCAGATTGCACAGTTGCAACTTATTCGGTAGTTCTATCACGTCATTCATGTGCTTAAAGAAAGACAATTAGTCATAAGTTGAAAAACTAGCTCTGTTGGTAGATTCATCTAGAAGTTAATTCTCGTCTTCTTTAAGTAAACTTGAATGAAGGAAACCAGTCACCGTGAAGGCTTTCATAAATAATATGCACCATTGTACTAGTAAACATCCTTCAGCATCATTTGGCATATTAATATGCCTCCATAACATTTTTCAGCATCATATATGTATTCTATTAGATGCAACCTAGTTAGAAACTAGTCACCAAGCATACACCGTTATACCACAGAGAAACAGGGTTCCTTCCATTGGATGATCATCAAGTCAACTACCTAGAGCTCTGATGAGAATTTAGCTTTTTCAATTTATTTAGATTTTAACCTTAAATAGTTTGTCTAATCCTTCAAAATTTTGTCAATCTATATTCTTGTTGCATTCTTTTCAAGTACCATCAGTTTATATGAAAAACAGTACATCTTTGAAATAGTGATGTAAATTATCATACCATCCATATAATCGCTGTGCAATCCCTAGAAGATGTTGCCAGATACTCTCCGTTGTTCGAGAACTGTACAAACCACACTTCATTGTTATGGTCATATAAGGTCTGCACAGAAGTAAAAGATATATCACACATCTGCTGCATCTATATTATGATTATATTACAAATATCAAAAACAACTAATGCAAATTCTTTCTCATCATTACTTAATAAAAGAAGAATCATCTCAATTTTGTAATGTAAAGATTAAAATAACATTTTTACAGCGCCATGAAACAGTGCATGTCAGTACTTCCCTGCATCTATTTTACAAATACTAGTTCTACACAGCAATACAAAGGCTTAAATACATCCTTCTGCTTTTCAGTTGATAAAGGTATATAACAATTAAAGACTATGAAAACCTTTCCTCCTCAAGCAATCACATAATATATCAACAATGTTATATGTCCCTTTAATGAAAAGCACATGGTAAAAGGTGGCAATGTTTAGACACTTTTTAATTAAGATGCATCACTAGATAATGTTTTACAGCTATAATGCACAGAATGGCCTGATGTTTAATGTAGAATTAGACTTAGCAATGAAAATCAGGTACAGCATTGCAAGCATATGCTGTCTCCTTTCAGTTTTGGCCACCCAAAGACTGGTGAACCAGGAAAAGGCAATAAAACCTCCTTAATTAGCACCCAGGATACTCCGATAGATTGATTGCTTCACAAACCCTGCTTCATTTGACCTATATTATCTTATTCTGAAGCACCACGCTTGAGGACAAATATTCAAGAAATAAGTCTAAAAGCCTTCTTAGAATTCCAAGGTCATAATAGATTTATAAGGTACGCTTCCCAAGCAAATATATGATGAAACTAAACTGACTAGACTCATGCAGAAAACATGGAAGCATAGATGCATGCATATATGCATTCATATGTATGTATACTTGTGCATCAGTGCTTTGTCTCTATTATAACAAGGTTTCATGATGCCTTTATTTCAACAACCTTGGTTATGGTAATTTAGTTAACAAGGCCAAAACCCAAATCCATCTATTTGGGATAACTGGCATAAATTGATTGAACAGAATCTTCAAAGTGTCAAATATATAGGCAGGCTGGTACCAAAGAAGGTAAAAGATAATGAAACATGAGACTACAATAAATCAAGAATTTTAGCAAACACGAGTAGACAAATTTAAGCGGCTCCAAACTTACAAACTTGGAATTGATTATAACAAATTAATAAAATTCTGGTTCAGCAGGATGGAGGAAATGCACAAATTCATGATGTTGCTTAAGGAATGAGAATAATGGTAGATGGTAGATACAAAAGTATTGTACATTATAAGGTTGAGGAATGGTAGTTTGAGAGTGGTGAGTTAATTCAAAAGGATCACCTAGATCAGTGTGGTTGATTTGGATCACTTCCGATATGGCTCCAGATTGGGTTTGGGTGCAAGCTATGACATAAGGTCTGATTGTGTATCATAATTTCGGGCATTTTATGTAAGGATGTACAAGCATGAGTGTAGTCCCATAGCATTTGTACATTAGGAAGGTCTTAAGCATCTTAGCAGGGATGGACCCCAATCAATAACCTATTAGCTACCCTTTTCAAGTGAAATCTTGGATCATTACAAATGGTATCAGAGCCAACTAGACCACAAGTTATATAAACTAAGGGACATTATAGCATGGGCCCTTTTGGGTTGATTACAAGCTGATGTTTTTGATTGGATTTCGGATTGGACCCTTCCCTAGCAAGAATGCTAGGGTTTAAACAGAGGGAGTGTGTAATGACCCATGCAGGCATGAGTTTAGTCCTACATAGGTTGTGCATTAAGGAGGCCTTAAGCATTTAAGCAAGGCCAAGGACCCAATTAATAACATTTCGACTAGTCTTTTTAGGTGAGGTTCTGGATTGTTACACTCTAGGTGTTCAAAATGTGAACGTCGTTGCCCTAAAACAGCCAATAAAGCTAGAATTACTATAACATGTAAAATTTGACCTATTCATAACCTTTATTTGTAAGGAGTGTAAGAATGCTCTAAAGGGCAAAGTTAATATAGATGTTATTAGGCCAAAAGTCCAATTCTGTTTCAAATAGTATCTTTAATATATAGCAAGGTTGGGTTAAGTCCTTGCTGGTTGCATGTTTGGTGCTGGGCCAATACTAGGAACTAGCATGGTTCAGCGTGGCACCTATTAAATATATTTTAAACCTTTTTTATTGAAAAAGGTTTTTCGAGTATTTTTTTATTTTGCCTTGGCACAGATGCCACACAACATGACATGGTAGGGATGACATAGGCACCAGCTTTAAACCTTTATACATAGCAAATCTAATTCTTGGACTTCTAAGTGAAGTTTTACCTACTAGAAAATAAGTTGACTTACGTAATCCTTTTTTAAAGCTTCTGCGAAAGTAAGATGAGGATTATCCATGCTTTCAATGTTTTTCCTCAGAAAATTCTCTTATTCTGTCTTTCTGATTGATTGCAGCATACAAGAATACAGTGACTTGGAGAAGAAATCCCCCATCACTAAGATCACGAGTGTGCTCCCATGGTATTTGTTTCAATTTGTCTCTCTCCACACAACATGGCATAGTTGCGATGACATAGCATTGGCTTCTAAAACTTGATATATAGTAAATCCAATTTCTTTTACTTCTAAATAGAGGTCTACTTGGTAGGGTTAAAATTGATAGGGAAAATATTGACTTACTTAATCCTTCTTTAAAGATTCTACAAAGTAAGATGAAGATATCCCTGCTTTTAATTTTTTTTTCTCAGAAAATTCTCTTGTTCTGTTCTGATGGATTGCTGGATATAAGAGTTCAATGAATTGGAGAAAGAAATCCTCTCTCCACTAAGATCATGAGTCTGCGACTGTGTGTTTTTTTTTTTTTTTCAATTTGTCTCTTTGGCTTATCTTTTGGGCCTCAAAAAACGATGCATTATTCAATATCAACCCTTCTTCTCTATTTGCCAGTCTAAGGTATCTTCGAGAGTTTGCACCTTGGTCACAAAAATGTAAATGTACATGGAGCACTCAATAGTTTAAGTAGGGGCTGATTTCCATCTCCCTATGTCTTCTCACCTGACTAGTCTTGAAAGTCCTACATCAAACCTCTCTTCTTGCCTATAGTTATCTTAAGAAATTAAGCACCAATACCACCCTAGACATTAAGCAGAGGTGTGAAATGTTCAAGTATCCAAAAGTACTGACAGCTCAAACCACCAAAACCATGACATACGGACTACTGTATAAGACATGAATGTTAACTAGTTAACAGCATATTTATTAATAATGTACAATCAACATTAAGCTTTTAACAAAAAAAATTATTTCAACAGTTCATTAGAAGTGCTCTATATTGCAGATTAAGATTTGATGCTAAAAATGATTGCTTGCCCTGAACTGTCTTTACTTGGGCAGTTTGAAACTTGCGTCAGATGCCAACACTTTTTAGATGCAAGCAAGGTTTGAAGTCTTTGCATGCTGCATGTACCGGTGGGGTACCAATACAATATCATACCAGCATATATCATATGACACTGACACATGGTATGGTAATGCTAAGCACAGCAAAGGTAGCACCAGCTAACATGTCTCATAAGATACAGTATCGAGGGTTGCTGCTAGTACTGGTTCATCATTGATACAATAAGTATGGCCAGAACAGACAGTAAGATAGTGTACTTAAAATCCTAGGGTCCAAGGATACTTCATTTACTGAAGTGTTACTAGAGTTGTCCAGAAATGTCACATCCAAGTGTCCAAAGGTATCAAAACTTCAAAAATTTATCAAAGTAAACTCCTTGGATAACAATGTCAAATTATAAACATCGACTTGCAGAAAATGTCATATGGAAGGAAGTTACAAAAAGCTTTCAAAACTTATTTGACACAATTTCATACGATGACCTATAAAGTTGAATTGCATAGATAAGACAAGGCTGGATAATCAACTCAGTTTATTTTTCCAGCCATCCATAATGGCGATATGAGAGGAGATGTATAAGATAAAGCAAATGAATTCTTGCTTGTCTTACAGAACAAAACAGCTCATTGCCTAACACGATGATGGATCCCAATGTGCCCTCTGACCTCATTAAGGATGACATCTAGAAGAAGGTTTCAAAAACTTAGATCAAATACATATCATGGTGGGGCTTGACTTGTCCCACTCGAGACTATCACTCACTAAAGGTGGCAATCCCAGAAGAATGTGGACAAATTGACATAAATGAAAATGAAGAGACCAATTTTTTCATGGTTCTTTAGAATGAATTTGTTAAGTTTTGCAATGATTATAGCCGGTCTCCACTAGTACACTGTATACTTATCTGTTTTCTGATGGAACTCCTCAGAAATAGGAAGGGGTGTGTTTGGCTGAAGAGAAGGCATCAGAAGTTTCCCCATAGGCAATGCAGAATGAATGTGGTTGAGTTCACCATTGCAAAAGAGAATGTAATTTGACATTTGAACAAGATTCTTCCTCGTAAACATTACAAAACCAACTATACACACTACACAGAATGTCACACTATAATATGGGGATGGGATAGCCAGTCACTTAACATCCCCAAAAATATCTGGTGATAATTCATCAAATTTGCTAATTTGGGACAAAAACAACCTTTTCATTTATTTTTAGGAAAATTGAAAATTTGCTAACCGGGCTCAGCATGATTTACCCAGAATGAAATCCTTAAGATTTAAAATAATTCGAGTGCTAACAACTCGCACTAGAATCTACCCATGCGTTTATGTTGTCATTCAGCAAAAGGACAAGTAGAATCAACTAACCAGATAGCAGCTTGAGGGGAGCAAAACTAACCTGGATGCACTTTGAAGGAATTTGCTCTTGGCTGCACTCATGATCCACATACAGAGTAACAGCATCAGGCGAGTTATGGTAAAAACAAGATGCTGTCTGTTTAAGAACTGCAGTCTCCACAAGATGCTCCAACCTTCCGCTCGGCACCCGTACCCATGGTGGAAGCAACTCTACCAAATCCAACAACAATTTAATCCTCCTGCTCACCATGGTCTCCTCTGTGAGGATGCCCTCTGATGAAATAAGCGACCGGGCAAGTTTGTGCACCTTCCGCCGATCCATATCCAATGGAGCAATCCTTTTCCAGAGCACATCCTTCGCCGGCAACAACCCGTCACCGGACCCCAAAAGTTCCAAGAATTGCTCCTTCCGGACAAGAAAGCAGGCCGTGGCTCGCACTTCCGCCTCCAATTCATCAATGGAATTAATAGTCGCGACACATTCGTCCCACCGGCCTGCCATAGTATCAAACAACAGGGAGGTGTACTCTGGTGAGTCGAGATGAACTCCGGACTCCAATTCCAGCAACGCAGCAGCCTTCCGGTAGTCGAGGGAGTAGAGGGCTTGAATAATGATCCTTATGAACTGAGTCCGGTCGATAAGGCCCTCCGGCCGAGCAGTGGAGGGACTGGATTAAGTGAATTGGGATGCCGAGGGCTCGATTCTCCTTCCAGCGGGGATCGGGGACTTGAATTCTCATCACCTTCCATTTCCTCTGGGAATTCGCCAGCTTTGGGAGGTTTGAAGATCGGAAAAACCCTAAAAGGTGTCACCTTGAGAGGTTTCTCGATAAATCAGAGAAAGGAGGAGTATAGGGACAGGATCAAAACCAAAGGAAACTTCAAACAATCAAAAAAAAAAAGTGGATTGGGGTAAGGAAGAAGAAGATAGAAGGAGCTCAGTGGGGAGAAAAAAAGGCGAAGACTTGGGAGGTTTGGTATCGGAAAAACCTAAAAAGGCGCCACCTTTAAGGTTTCTCGATGGATCAGAGCAAGAGGGAGGACAGAGACGATCAAAACCAGAGAGAAGTCGAAAGAAGCGAAGAGGGCTCAAACCACAATGGCGAATGACCAGGAAAATTTTAGGGATTGAAAGAATGGAAATGGATACTGGATAGGGATGATAACAGCTACAAAAAGGTCGGCGTTGGCTGTTTGATCTCGTACAGCAAATGATTAGATACTGGGTAAATCCGACCCGTCCGTTTAAGTTAGCGGATCTTGCATTGGATGGATGCTTTCAGTAGGAAATTGACACGCACTAGGAGAAGGTAGGGGGGCACACAGATCTTATTTTTTTGTTCGCGCACGCCGTATTAAGTGTGACGGTTGTAAGCCAAAGAACCAAGGATTCCATGCGACTTGGTCCCTGGTTGTCAAATTACGTGGCGGTCCTTCTCGCATTTCCCAGATTCTCCTTGTCCCTTTCCACCAACTCCAGCTTTTGATTCTTGGCCACTTGCCATGCGTGCTGGTGTAAACAAGAACAGTGACAGGCTTGCAGCAGATACAGAATAATGTTTTCAGGTTATTAGACTTCTCGGAACTGTAGTATTTCTATATGTCCATTTATATAAAGAAATATTATATATGTGACAGAATTGCAGTATTGTGATGCTTCTTAAATGAAAGGGATTTCTAATTCGAGCAAAGCTTAGATGCAGATGTTCAATTTTGATTCATTTTCTAATCGAACAAGCTTCAGTCATCCTGTTATCAAGATACTTTGCTTAGTTCCTTCCCCAACCCCTCGTCTTACTAGAAGCTATGATTTTTCTTTCTTTGTTTTTTTTTTTTTTAATGAGAGGGGGAGGAAAGCACCCACCTAAATTGAGTGACACTGTAGCAATTTATACCTATTTGCAAGCCACTTGATCCAAATTGAATACCAATTTGGGATGATAATTTCTTGCGCACAACAATTTAATCAAAATAAAGAACCATGCCTTGAAAATCTATTGCAAATTGTTCATACCATTTTACCACTGAATAGTCATTTAACAATTTCTCATAACAAAACAACTTCATATCATAACCATGCAATCTTTTAAAGATAATGAGTTCCAAAATCAACCAGTCAAAATGACTATTGTGTGAATAAAAATGATCAGGCCATGTATAAACATCAAGTATGTTCAATTCAGACTTGATATCATTTGAGAGTGTCAGAGAGAATACTCAAGATAAACAACATTGCACATTTGTAACCTGCACATTTTTCACAGGAAAGAATTCAGGTGACGCAACACAGAGGTGGATTAACAATGTTCAATAGCATGACTAGGCCCAATACAAACATAGGTTTCTGGTGAGCAAACATTTATATTATATGACTAAGTGTAGAAACGAATGTCAGTAAGTGATGAGCAATCTATACTTCGCACTGTATACTGTTCCAAGTAAAGAATTCAGGTAGTGCAACTTAAATCAAGGTGAATGCAATTTCTGCTAGCCACCATTTCAGAACCATGTGGTCAGAACTTGCTGATGCCATCATGCAACACTTTGCTAGGTTCCAGGTCACAGAGTTCACGGCCAATCCATTGGCCCAATAAGATATCTGGAAGCTTATGCCAGATCCAGATCTGCCAAAACACAAGGAAAATTCATAGATAGATTATAACAATTGTATACCTGTAAAAGAACAAGTTCAGGTGCACATGCTCAGAACAGAAAACATAATATAAGAGTAGAGAACTGTGCATGCAGAGATAAAAACACAGTTGAACTGATCTATTCATTATAATGCCAAACCACAAGATCAGCTATCACATCCAAAGCAAGTGAATATCAAAGTCGATTTTTAATTTTGAGTCAGACATACTCAAAGGCCAAATTGACCCAAAAATGCATATTTAAAAGTTCTGGCCTACTGATCAAGTTCAAAAGCTCTGGCAAATACCAATTCCGTAATGAATTAATTATCACCACCTTCAATCAAAACCATATCAAACTCTTTTAATATAGCTATCCCTAGTTTCCATTTCACAGATTTTCACCAGTTTGTAAATGCCTTTCTCACCTTTTCTTTTATCTAAGAAATGTCATACACCATATTATGATTCAAAACCAACATTACATAACACTACAAGTCTACAAGGGCTAAGTTACAAATTCTAAAATATGAAGCATCTTTATGACTCAAAAGCTAGATGACAACAGGCCACTTTCCATAAAAATGCTTCATGTGCATATGAATTATGCATAGTGACACATAAATAACATATTAATAGATTGATGCCAAAATCTTTTGTAGTCTTGCATCTTTAAACATTTGGATTTTCATAGTAAAAGTAGTTTATCAAAGTATTTGGATGCTTACATAAAATAATTGATATGGATGGAGATGCTTCTTTTTATTTGGTCGAACTTTCTACTTGAACAGAGATTGCCTTGAAGAACAGGAGGAGAAGGAGAACTCAAAATTTTAAATAGTTTTAAACCAAGTTTCTCCAAGCATTCTTCCAAATTTCAACTTGCACAAAGTCTAAAAAGAACAGAGGAAGAAAAATAGTCTAAAATATAATTCACATCAAATATCTTGCTGTATCATTTCTTTAGTGACATAGAAACATTGTCGGTTCTGAGTCGATGCATATGCAAGTCAAAATGGTGTGGATTCAGACCAAAACACACAATACATTCACTTGTTTTACTTACCAAAGTATGAACCATAGAGAGCAGACTATATCAACCAGGCAAACTGTATCGGGTTGACAAGCATGCACCAGATTTACTTACACACGAAACCTCTTGTTGTTGATCTGTGGCTAGATGCATCAGACAAGCTCTCAGAGTCAACATGATACACCAAGGGTGCAATGCTCTGGTAATTTACAGAAAAGCAAATCAGATAAATATAAAATCTGAAAGTTTTTACGGAAAAAAGCTAGTGACAGGGAATGGCACACAAAAATAATCATCCTAAATAATACTATGACAATAAAATACTTGCTTGTAGCCGAATCAAAATCCTAGATTTACATCACTTAATGCCAATCATTTTTAAAACATGTCATGGAAATAACAAGCAGATAAAAAAGGAGCAAAAATGTACAACACAAAGTCAGCTGAAAGTTGTCAGATCAAGAGAATCTAGGAGATATGATATGTCTGTCTCTAAGCTTGATTATCTAATAACTAGAAATGCATAGTCTCCTCTTGAATCATCTATTGCATACTTGTTTCACTCTTCCAAAGTATTTTACTGACCCCCTATCATCCTCACTGAAACAGCATAAACATTGGTGTGCGAAACAAATTCATGATAATATTCACCACCTGCATCCTCTTAAATCAAATATTCTCTAGGTCTTGCTCCTGGATGTCTTAGATTATATTCTATGCTGTCGCCTCCAAAAGTCAAGATGAGCAAGACTTACATGTCTTCCAATGGTACAAAATTTGCAACAAAATTGTAACATAGACATTCTGCTTTCCAATCTTGGTTTCATGGACAAGGTTGTTGATCACCAACCAAAAAAGATGTATTAAAAGCTCTGGACAAGAAACATTACCCATATTAGCCCTTGAAAATAGCACATTCATTATAATGATCTCTTATGACTCACAAGGTCGATGGTCTAGATCAGCTTCTAGTAGTTGCTAATTCACCACTTTTCCCTACAGCTGCACATGCCATCCTTGAAATGATGGTACAAGCATCCATCTTTCACAAGAATATCTCGCCCATCAATTTCAGAAATGAACTTTATTGATGCATGACAGTCCACGCACATCCGGACATTTTTCAAGACACGTATTTGACAGCGAGTATGCAAAGAGATGATTCCCAAACAAACTGCAAGCTTTTCAGTATGGTAACAAGCAAAAGGATCAATTTTGCCATCATCACAGAACATGACATCCTGAGGAACATAACCAGCTTGTCTCATTTTACCAGCAAACTTGTTCCATACATCCAAAATCTTATCGATTTCTGGATGTGAACGATCTCCTGCTTTAAATGAGTGAACTCTCCTACCTATATGTATCCAGCTGCATGCATTAACCATCTTTAGACCACGATCCCTCATAGAATTCCTTATATACATAGCAGAATCCCACATGCCAGCCATGGCAAAGATATTGGAAAGTACAATGTAGTTTGAAGCATTTGTTGGCTCTAACTCAAATAGAGCACTTGCAGCTCTCTGTCCGATCTCATAATTTGAATGCAGCCTACAGGCTTTGAGAAGGGTGGACCACATACAAGCATCAGGTTCAAAGGGCATTCTTGTAATAAGGTTCACTGACTTTTCTAGTAAACCGGCGGTGCCCATAATATCAACCATACAGGTGAAATGCTCCAAGGTAGGAGCAACACCATGGACATCCTCCATTATTCTGAAATATTTCCAACCTTCATCCTGAAAACCTTCTTGATTGCAGGCTGAAAGAACTGCAGTGAAGGTAACATGGTCTGGCTTGATACCAGATTGTTCCATCTCGTTAAACAAGGCAACAGTATCTCTGGCCATCCTGTGAAGCGAATAACCAGCCATCATCGTATTCCATATTGCTAAATCCTTTTGACTTATACAATCAAATATTAATCTGGCATCTGCAATACTACCACATTTTGCATACATATCTATCAATGCACTGGCAAGAATAACTGGGTACCCATCAGGTCTGTTTTTCTCAATGTAGCCATGTAATTCTCTCCCCAACCTTAGAGCTGCTGTGTTGCTGCAAGCCAGCAGAAGGATCATGAGAGTAATTGAACTAGGAAGAAAGTTTTGCTCAAGCATTTCTGGAAATAGTTTCAGAGCAGCTTCTGGCTCACCACTGTGGTTATGACCTGCCATCAGAATGTTCCAAGACACCGTATTTTATCTCTGATTTCATGAAATACTTTGGTTGCAGAAGTCATATCCTCACACTTAGCATACATGTCAACCAATGCACTTGAAACAAAAATGTTAGATTCAAAACAATTTCTCAGTACATAGCCATGGATTTCCATTCCTAAATTATGTAGTTCGAGGCCAGCGCACACCGAGAGGACAGAAGTTATGGTGACAGAATTTGGTTGAATTGATAACCGCAGCATATTAATAGGATGCTCATAATTGTTCAGGTTGGGCATTGCTGGCAACTGCATAGCTCGAAAATTTCCAGAGCCTTGCCAGTAAGCCCAGAATGATGGAAGCCGGATACAAGTGCGTTCATCGAGATGACATTAGGCTTCAGACCCATGTCACTCATCTCGGAAAGCATCCTAAAGATCTCATCTTTTTGTCCCTTTCTTGCATAAGCAGCAAGAAGAGTGTTGTAGGTGATTACATCAGGCTTCAGTCCATCTTCCTGCATCGACCGAAAAAGCTCAAGTGCCTCACTCATTCTGTCCTCGTTGGCATATGCTGCAATCATTTCGTTCCACACTGTCGCATTCTTGTTCTCCAGCACCAAAATAACCTCTCTGCGTACTCAAATTTTCCACACTTCCGATACATATCAATCAGCGAACCTCCCACAAAACATTTATTTGAATCCCTTCTTGATGACATATGAATGCAGCTCCTTGCCAAGATTTAGCGCCTGCAAACCAGAGCAGGCAGGGAGAATACTTGCTACAGTTACAGCATTGGGATTCTCATGTAAGCACATTCCACGGAAAACCTCCAAAGCATCCTCAAGTCTCCTATTTTGAACACTTCCTGAGATCACTCCGTTCCAAGAATTGGCACCAGGCTTGGGCCCATTTGCTGTCATCTCCTCCAAAAGATGGAGGGCCACATCAATCTCCCCATTCCGAGCAAACCCAGAAATCAAAGCATTCCACGAGATCAAATCCGGGGCAATCCCATTCGCCCGCATCGATTCGAACACCTGGGACGCCTCATCCAGAAGCCCAGCATCAGCATAGGCATTCACGAGGGCAGTCCACGAGACGACATCCTTCTCAGGCATCCGATCAAAGACGGCTCGCGATGAGGCAAGATCGCCGCTTTTTGCATACATATCAATGAACGAATTGCCTATGAAAACGTCGAGCTCCAGACGAGTTCTCACCATGTACCCATGAACCGCGGCGCCCATCCTTAGGTTCCTGAGCTCAGAACAGGCCTTGAGGATCTTCGGGAGGAGGAACTTATCAGGCACGGCGCCATCCCTTAGCATTTGAACGAACACAAAAGCACGTCTTCCCACCTCCGCGACCGGCCATGGGAGGCAATCATCGATGCGTAGAGCGGGGCCTTTCGGTGCGGCATTCCGTCGAACTGGAGAGCGGTGGATGCAAAGAGGCGGCGCCGCCGCACTCTTGGCGACGAAAGAGACTCCGGCCTCTCCGGCGAGGCCGGACTTGGTGGCTCCGGCATGGAGCTGCGCGCGGGAGGCATCAAAGGGGGTGGAGGGGGAGGACGAGGGGATCGATGGGCGTCGCTTTCCTTCGCCTCTCGTGATTGCCGTCGCCCGCGGAGTGAGTATTGGAGCTTCTTATCGGGCTGAGGTTGAGAGGGAGGAGGGCTTTGGAACGGTTGGGAGTGGGAGAGATGGAGAGAGAAGACTGGTTAGAAGGGGATGGAAATGGAATGGCACGAGAAGACATTTTATTGATCGATAGTTTAATGGCAGCTGGGATCATCCAAAGTAGGAGGTCTGCAAGAGAAACTGTGTTTGATGGTGGCGCCGGGCTACTTTGCCGGCCTGGGAGCGCTCAGGTGCATTATAATAACGGACAGGCTTGGATAACATCCATCAGGTTTGATTCAGATCCGACTGCAACAAAATTAGATAGTAGGGTCTTATATCAATGTTCTAATCATTATATATGATTTATTATTTTAAAATTAATTATATATCAAAAATTATATAATTTAAATATATTTAATTTATTTATTTATATTATCTAATTTTTGATTACTTAATGCATAAACTAAAAATTTTAAATTATATAGATTTTTGTACGTAAATAATTTTAAGATAATAGTTCATTTGGATTATTGGAGTAAAATTTTTATTATAAAATTTTGACTTTATTAGATTTAAATGCAAATCTAATCAATCTGATTCTAATATGTCTCTTATATTAATATAAAAAATTTACCATCACGGATCGAAGAAAACAAGATAAAATTCTGAATTTTTTTAGTGACAGAAGAAAGAATGGAAAAAAAAAATAGATAGATATTGCTAGAGGCTAGGTTGAGCCGAGCTCGGCCCATACGAGTAGATTTTGGATAAGTTGGGTCAAGATCAGATCTGTTTAGCTTCAAATTGATCC
The DNA here is from genome assembly GCA_000441515.1 of Elaeis oleifera. NCBI lineage: Eukaryota > Viridiplantae > Streptophyta > Magnoliopsida > Arecales > Arecaceae > Elaeis > Elaeis oleifera. The sequence goes on from KE504840.1 coordinate 708,045, forward strand.
TGGTCTTTTTTTTTTCCTCTTACCTACATGAGAATAGTGTCATACCATGGGGACCGGGGAGCCTGTTTCTTGTTCACGAGAAAGTTCTCTATGCCACATAGCGTAACTTGCATGAATTATTGACAAAGTCGGGATGATCGAATACTAAATTGCCAAGTCAGCATCATCAAGTCAGTCCAGTTGCCTTGAGCTTTTCCAAACTAGGAATGTTTAAGCTTGATTCAGTTGCTAATGCAATGCGCCTCAAAGGGCATTGTGATAGAGCCGAACCATAAAGCTTCCACTTAGAGAGCCTTTGGTCCGTAACCGGAATCAAAATGAGAATAGAAATCGGAATAGTTGGGAATCGTAATCGAAATCGAAATGGTCAAATCCCCGAAGTATTTGATTCGTGACCGAAATCCAAATCGAAATTGGAATGAAAATTGAATCCGTAGAGGAAAGTAGGGATTGAGTTCTATATAAATTGATCCGTTTCCATTCCATCCTGAAATCAGAATCAGAATAGAACTCCTACCAACTAAACGATTGGAATGGGAGTCACCCATTCTGATTCCAGACCCCTACTCCTCCTAACCAAACACGCCTTTAGTTTTACAAGTCCAGAGTGTTAAAGCTAAGCCCGGCCTTAAATAAGGTCTAAGCTTGTTTTCGTGCTGCTAAATTAAATTCAGATGAGAGCATGCTGTCGAGCCAGATCAAAAACTAGCATAAATCGTTGCAGAAATTTTGATCCGTTGCATTTTCAAAAATATTTATTTGCTCAAACAAATGGAAAAGTATCTTTCTTTTACTCGACTGATGCTAGGTCTTATTTGCTGGAATTTGTTGTTGTTTTTGAAAAAAGAATAAGACCTATCTTTTGACTTACAGGGAAAAACAGAAATCTATTTTAATTATTCTCTGTTTCTGTTATCTACTGCAACTTGTGGATTAGTATTTGACGAGTAATATAAGGTGTCACTCGAGCCTTATAGACAGACTCCCATCTTTATTGTTCGATGATGCCAATGAGCTTAGGCATAGACAAGGAGTACTAACCTTCACTAAGGCCACTTAACTAGAACTGAAGAGTCCAAACTAAACAATGAATTGAAGGTGGAGGTTAGCCTGGTAGAGAACCAAGAAAGACCAAAAGATCTCAATCACCGCCAAAGACTCATGACTTGACATATGAAGTATTATCCACTCCCATCAATGAGCTTCATGATTTTGCATTTTAAAAATCAACTCATATGAAAAAATGATGTCTTTCTATATAAATCAGTCTCCTTGATTCAGAACCAATATAGAACTAATGATGTCCTCTCTTCTACACCACAATATAATCTTTCAATCAAGAAAAAATTTATATACGGACGAAATGTGCCCTCTTTATTTTACTATAATCCCTCACAAAAAAATCTATGTATGAATGAGAGATATCCTACTTATTTTTCACATAAACTGATATACGGACGGAGAAAGCCTCATGATTGTAGGGATGGTCCTCTACCTGATGCGTCATTGTTACAGTCAATGACTCATGCATATGAGGTATTGTTCACTTTGACCCATGGACCACATGATTTTATCGTTCAAAAGATACCTTACATAAGAAGGATGGTCTCTCTTTATAAAAATCAGAATTTTCTTTGATTTACAATCAATATGAAATTAATGATGCCCTCCTTTCTATACCATAACAGTCTAAAATCCTGAAACTATTTTGGGCAAAAGCAAAGAACCTCATTGTATATTTGAAGATTGGATTTTTTTTTTTTTCTTTTCTTTTGAAAGTCAAATGATAGAAATAAGTGAAATTTGATGGCGTAAGTTTAACGTTTTGAGAAAAGAAGAGATGAGATGAGGCTCAAGAAAAATGACAAGTTTTACCCCAAAAAATATAACAAAAAGAGAAAGAAGAACGGCATTAACATCTCCTACTGCTATCGAGGTTGACCCTGAACGGTTGTTTAAGGTCGTCTTTGTTTGAACATGGAGTCTAAGAGAAATTCAAAATTTGGAAGTATTTTGTAAATATGGATTGATCACCCATGCTCATTTTCCCCTCATTTTCTTAATGAAAAATTATTTATGCACGACGAGTGATGTAGATAATCCGACATGAAATACACCATCTTATTCGATTGATCCATATAACCACCACTTTCCAACATGCATTTAATGCTTGCAATTCTTCTTTTCCGTTTGAATTTTTTTCAAAAATATCCTTCATCTTTAGAAAAATTATAACATCCTATAATATCCTGTGGCAAACGTATGACTTTCCGCATACAGAAAGTCATAAATTGATCCCAAAATGCCATAACATGCGAAAATATTTTATCTAATCACTTTTATACATTTAATATTTATAATTTATTTTATTTTAAATTTAAATGATGAAATATCTTTTATTTTGAAAAAAAATTATGACATCCTATGACATATTATGACTTCCTGCATATAGGATATCATAATATGATCCAACATGTCATAATATGAAAGAAATATTTTTGTCCAACTATTTTCAATATATATTTAATACTTACATTTTTTAAAAAAAATTAAATAATCAAAATATCTCTATTTTTTAAAAAAACTATGACATTCTATGATATATTATGACATCCTACGTCAAATTATGACTTTCTACATGCAAAATATCATGATATAAATATAAGATGTCATATTTTTTTTATCAAAAGTAAAAATATTTTCATCATTCAAAATTTCAATAAAAAAAATGAAACTGTAGATATTTAATGCGCTTTGCCAAATAATGACTATATGAACCAATCAGACGATACACTCCACATCAAATTTTTTACACTACCCATGATGCATAAAAAATTTCTCTTCTTAACATCTCAATACTACCTGCTCTAAAACAGCTTGACAACATCCAGCGCTCCATGCCTTCAGTCCATCCACAAATAAGCATCGTAGATACTGTTAGTTTCGTGTTCTTGGTTTCCTACGAATTACTTTGGTGCATATTTTATTATAGACCCATTTTTCCAGATTTTTAGAGTGTTGGATATGTAATATTCATGAACTCTTGCTCTATCTTTCTCACTGCAATGAAGTTAACGAACTGCAAACATGCAATTAAACATTTTATAATCCCGTCTTTACTATCTAGAGTCCGCAAGTGTATTTGCAAAACATCCGTTTTTAAAGCTGCTGTTATTTGCCTGGTGCATAGATACAGGAAAACATGACCATGTGCATGCAACCGTAGCTTTATTTGTGCAGAAAACATAACTTAAAAATTTGAGTTGATTCAATACTTGGCAAAACCAACTTGACTCAGCAATTTTATAAGTCTCAACTTATATAAAACTCAGATTTTGGATTAGCCTTGACTCGATTGACTCAGTCAAAATCTGATTCAAAAAGAATCATACGTTAATATAAACAAATCATAGTTTGGGAGAGGGGGCAGACTTCCACATAACAAACATCATGAGTGATGACCATCACAGAAGATATGCTAATGAAAGTTTCTGGAGGAAATGGCCCTGCAAGACCAAAACCCTAGTTGGCCCTTCGGAAATTGAAGTTGTCACCAATCCTGTCAGCCCCCAAGCAAGCCAAGTTGTCTTCTGTCATTCCATTGCTGAAATCAACAAGGAAAAGACTAGAGAATAATGAAGGAAAAAAGGAACTCATGCAAGACCAAAACCCTCGTTACCTAGGAAAAAGAAAAGTGAAGTGAAAAACATGAGTCCGAAAAACTGAGAACATGTGGTCGGAAGGGAATCAGATTCAAAACCAGCATCGGCAGAATAATCCTGAACTGCTTAGTTCAAGGCATACCATGTCAAATGAGTAGTGGACAGGGATGATTCTGACTTTCAAATCAAGAAACCAATGAAAGAGGGGTTGAGGGAGAAGGAAGAGAGGAGAGAGAGGGATGGGAGGGAGAGGGATGAAGATAAAGGAGGGTGGTGGGCAGCCGACGAAGGCCGCAGAAGGCCTGAGAAGGGCTGATTGAAGTCAGCATGGGGGCCGCCGACTTCATTTAAATTCTTGAAATAAAAAGAAGAGCCTTGTTTCGAATGAAACAGGGAATTGGAGGTGGAGCCACCTCCGTACCCTTCCCCCAACCCTCCATTGGCGGTCCACCAACCTTCTCTTTCCCTCCCTTCCTCCCCCACACACCCCCAGCCCCCTTCCCCCAACCTCTCCATCTACCCTCAATCCGCGTCGGTACGGATCCAACCACGAAAGCATAATGAAATGTGCTACCAGGCAACCGGTATGGAGCCCGGTACCAACATAATAATCCTTGATCAAAACCTCTAAAAATGTTATAGATCCTAGCATCAAGCAATCAATCCCGATCTTTGATAACGCAAATAGAAAAGTTAAGAATCTGTGTTCTCAAAATCAAAGTCTAGTTGCTAGCAATATAATCCCTAACCCAGTCTTTCATTAGTCTCCAAATCCTAATACCCTATGAATTCTTCAGAAACCACAAAAGAAACGGTCAGAAGCAACTTAATTATAAGTTAAGAAATTTAAAATAAAAACCCTTAAAAACAAATCTTCAAAAAGCCGGAAATTAGAAAATCAAAGAAGTGGCAAAAGAGAAGGCTCAGACTCACCACTTCATCCAGCATTCCTTAGTTTGAAAATTTCTGCAACTAAATCAAAACGACTGAAAATCAGTTGCCTGTCAAAAAGCAGGAGACCATGCAAGATTGCCTTGCCATTGGAAGTAACTATTTTCCATATAACAAGGTAGCACAACTTTATTCCAGGAATCATCACAGCCTCTTCATGTGGACCTAAGAGCAATGCCACATTCCCAATTTGCGGAAAAAGATTGGGAAAATCCCATTATCTGAGAACTCTAAGAACAGCACTCCACTCATATAATCTGTTTGCACGACAAAAACGTAGAATAGTCAGAGGAAATATCCTAATCCTTGGGCAGCATCCAAAGAACACGAAAAATGAGAATCTTCTGTTCAGGTTCAGAGAGCACAATCATTTTCTCTTGAATAGTAATCATCCTAAACTTTACTAGGTTAAAGGTGTAGTACAGTACAGTTTATACCCACATGATGCCCACACACAAGAAACCTATTTTAGATTCTCTTAGACCACCATAATCATAACCAAAAAGCCTTATACTAAAATACTTGAGGCCAGCTTCACAATCCTTCATCAGCAACTTATACCACTTATGGGTTAGTGGGTTACACTTATTATCAATACCATCTTTATGATCTCCTTCAACCACAATTCTTTTCCCATGTTGATCCTCTCTAAAGTAACCTCATAAGACAACCAAATGAACATCACAAGGAAAAGAACAAATACGTGTGTAATAATACGTACATTCTTATTTATAGCACTAAAAAAAATGACAAGGAAACATGTTAGACAGAATGGTCCTTTTTCTTGCACACACAGAACGAAAGGAGCCAGTACCTTCAAATTTGCAATAAATAGCACAAATTCTTTCTTCTTATGTAGTAATCAGCAACAATATCATGTCAATTTAACATAGTACAATGTAGTTTACCCGTGCAGCAATACATACATCTAAAGTAATCGTGGATTATATCATCTAATTTAGCCATAGCCAACACGCTTTAACCTGCACCAGGCATCATTAAAATCATTTGCCATTTTGTTTTATCAAGGAGAACATTTCTTGTCATCATTGTATCTTTATCATTGTATCTTTACAATTAATTCTTATCACAAACCTTTTCTTTTCATGGTTAATCAGTCACAAGCAATTTAAGTTCATACATATTCAAACACAAAGAAGATATGCATGTATATGTTGTTTACTACATTATATCAATCCAATTATAGCAGGACAAGATCCCATGGGCTTTTGGTAACAAGAGTAGGAACCAAACATGGTAACTTGAGGAAAGATCTAAATGTAAGTTATTATTTTATCATACTTCAGTATTGTGTGAAATCCCATGTATGTTAAAAAGTAATAAAATGCAGAAAGAAGACAAAGAAGAGCATAGAGAACAATGGTAAATAGAAGAAAGAATTAGGAAGGAATTCACCTCCATGGTCATTTTTCATTGCAAAACTATTATATTCAGCAGCAAACACAGTCTTTGAAAAGAATAATAGGGCATGTTTTACATGAAAAAATCTTTAAATAAAATATTAAGATGTATTAAGGATAAAAGTTCCTCAACTTAGCATGCAAAAGTCCACTTGTTTGAATGAGAATTTCAGAATAAGAAAACCAAAAAAAAAAATGCAAAAACGTCTGATGATTCAAGGGAAACAGGTGAACTTACCAGCACTAGAGAAATTCCAGTTGGTAAAGCAGCTTGGTATGGAAACAAAGAATTTTCCTTCAAGGTCTAGAAGATGGCATTAGAGAGTTTCCAAGTCCCAATTTGTCAAAAGTTAAAGGAAAGAAATAAAGAATGATGAAGGAGAGAGGGAAGCAGAGAAGAAGACCAGCACCCTGTTACTGGTGAATAAAGTAAGTGAAGTAGTTCCCTGAACGTTATAAAACCCTAATACAAGCATATGATTCCCTAATATTCAACAGTCAAAATAGCAAACTTGAAACCTTAGTTTGCCATGAATTTTTCAACAGCAACACTACCGATCATAGCAAAGAATTAAAGAAACCTTAAATACAAGATCTTGAAAGAAACCCAGCAATTAGAAAACAGAGAAAGGGAAAGAAGGCTCAGATTCACCATTCTCCCTGCAACTAATTAATCAGAACGGCTGCAAACGGTTGCCTGCAGAAGAAGAGCAGCAGACCATCCAAGATCGCCTTGCCGTTAAGAAAAGCAACCATTTTCTGCTCAACAATGTAGCGAAATCCTCATCCAGGAATCATCACAGCCTCCTCATTTAGAACCCAGAAGCAATACAAAGAAGACGAACAAGAAGCAATAAAAAAGATATATAAAAAATCACAGGAAGCACAACATCACCTCCATTAACCACCTGGAAGACCAAGGACAAGAAGAAGAACAAGAGAGAGAAACCCAACTGCTGCAGCCAATCTCCGGCGAGATAGTCGATAGTCGGCTAAGCGACGAGGATCTACCCCAACACCAGCCATTCTTGACAAAAAAGTTTAGAAGCCAACCTGGGGAAAAGATCCCTCCCCATTGTCTTCTTCTCCTTTCCATCTAACGATGGCTGCATGCCGGTTATCTGCGGAACAACAGACCTTCCAAAGCTGCCTCGCCTTATCGATAGAGAAGGAGAAGGAGGAGGAATATAAAGAAGAGGAGAAGAAGAACAACCTTTTGCGACTCATCATCATCGCCTCAAGGAGAGGAGGAGGAGGAGGAGGGGAAGAAGCCGAAGGAGAAGAAGAAGAAACATTGCTCGCCTCCTCTCTCGAAGAGAAAAGAAACACGGAGAGAGCAGAGCACGTCGGTGAGGAGAAATTACTGCATGTACCAGGAGAAATATTCGTTGCAACGGTGATACCAGGTCCAAGTGAACCAGGGCAATTCTCGGAGCATATGCACGGTGGACCAGGCGCAATCGGGAATTGGTGACATACAAAGGGTAATGTGGCGTGTTATCCACCGTGGGATTTGACACGGTCCATCGGACCTGGTGCAAGTAATGGTTAGGGAAGAGGGCGGAAGCGAGCGCTCCGCTCCCTCAACCGAGAGAACGGAACCCTAGCTGCCCTCTCTACCGAGCGAACGGTCCTCGAGCACGTAGGGCCCATGGTTCCAGAGGGATCGATGGGCCACGTCCGCCACCACCAGCAAAGCCTGCCGCATCGCCCCGTCCGCGCCACCACGAGCTTCTCTGCACACTCCATGTCCATGATGTACCTCACCTCCCACGCCGGAGGTCCCCACCTCGCCTCGCAGATCCCGGCATATCTGCGCCCACCGAAATGCCGATCCGTTCTTCCTCACCCCGGCGAAAGCCTCCGCCGCCGCGACAACATCGGAAACCAGCCGAGCCCGGAACGGGTCCGGTCCCTCTCCGCCGGCGAGTCGAGCAAATGCCGTGCAGTCGACCGCAGCGTTCTCGAGGAGGAAAGCGTGGACGAGGCCGGAGTGGGGGCGGCCGGCCTCGTCCTCGCTGCCGCTACCACTACCAGCGTAGCCGGTCATCCAGCGAGCGTTGTCGCTTAAACAGAAAAGAAGAGTTGCCATGAGCTCTCTTATCACGGTCACTCGGTCCATTCAATTTATTTGGAATTTTTGCGCCTGGGAGTTTGGGGAAGAAAAGAAAAAAATAAAATAAATAAATAAATAAAATAATATATATATATATATAT
>KE504840.1:734594-753571 GCA_000441515.1 Elaeis oleifera
GGTTGCCTGTAGAAGAAGAGAAGCAGACCATCCAAAATTGCCTTGCCATTAAGAAAGTAATCATTTTCCGCTCAACAATGTAGCGAAATCCTCGTCCAGGAATCATCACAGCCTCATCATTTAGAACCCAGAAGCGATACAAAGAAGACGAGCAAGAAGCAACAAAGAAGATATATAAAAGATCGCAGGAAGTACAACATCACCTCCGTTACCCACCTGGAAGACCAAGTGTTGGGATATACCGACTGACCCTGGTACCGACTGGTCCCGATGCCGACTCACCAGCGACGATTCACCGACTTATCTCGACGCCGAGGCATCCTCGGGATGGACCGACTGACTTCACCCATCCGACGACGGGCGACACCTGCAGTAACTACCGATGATGCCCGGCCCGAATGTGTCGGCCTGACAGGCCAACGCTGCCTCCGACCATCCGAAGGGCCGAACCTACATCACCGACTCCTTGTCGGGTGGGACCACAGACGTCCGACTTCTACGGACCCCTCCGAACGCCGACTGTGCTTTCGAGTCGCCACCGACATTCAAACCCCGACGTATAGTCGGCCAGCCCTTCCAAAGACGCCGAACAACCGGCATGGGCTGCAGTCCTGTCAAGCACAAGCCATACGACCGTCATGGGGGGGCGTTGCCCTGTCAGGGACCTGGGGCGCTGTCCTGCCAAGGACACGAATTAATTCCTAGGATCTGTCAGCCCATCGATGACGTGACAACCCCGACGATTTGACAACTCCTCAGTTGTCTACATCACCAACGGCGGGACCATACCGCCTCCTACTATAAAATGGGGTAAGGCAACAGCTTGACGAGGTGGGCTCTTCTCTCCCTCTCCTCCCGCTCCATCGCTGAGTTTCCTTCTGATTCCTCTCTACTGTTGCCTAGTCTCCTCTCTGACTTGACCGTCAGAGGATCTCCGCCAAAGGCATCTCCGATCAGTACGGATTTTCCTTGCAGGTGCTCGTTCCCGGCGACCAGACGACGAGGGGATTGGCCGCAACACCAAGGATAAGAAGAAGAACAAGAAAGAGAATCCAGCCAATCTTGAGAAAGAAATTTAGAAGCCAACCAGGGGAAAAGATCCCTCCCCGCATGTCTTCTTCTCCTTTCCATCTAAGGATGGCTGCATGCCGGTTGTCTGCGGAACAACAGACCTTCCAAAGCTGCCTCGCCTTATCGATAGAGAGAGGAGGAGAAGGAGGCATACAAAGAAGAGGAGAAGAAGAACAACCCCTTTTGCGACCTATCATCATCGCCTCAAGAGGAGGAGGGGAAGAAGCCGAAGGAGAAGAAGAAGAAGAAACGTGGCAAACTATGAAGTCCGCCCCATATGATATTTTATAGTGCCCGCCCCATATGATTTTTGTTTCAAGAACATTGCTCGCCTCCCTCTCGCGGAGAAAGAAGCACGGAGAGAGAGAGAGAGTGGGGAGAGCACGTCGCGCCTTAATGGCATAGACCAGGGCAAATCTTGGAGCATATGCAATCGGGAATTGGTGAAATACAAGGGGTAATGTGGCGTGTTATCCATCCACCGTCGGATTTGGCGTGGTCCATCGGACCTAGTGCAAATAATAGTTAGAGAAAAGGGAGGAAGCGAGCGCTCCGCTCCCTCAACCGAGCTAAGGGAACCCTAGCTGCCCGGTCTCCCGAGCGAACGGTCCTCGAGCACGTTGAGCCCCTGGCTCCAGAGGGATCGACGGGCCACGTCCGCCACCAACATCACCGCCTGCCGCATCGCCTCCACGAACTTCCCTGCACACTCCATTTCCATGATGTACCTTTACCTCTCATCACGCCGGAGGTCTCCCACCTCGCCTCGTAGATCCCGGCATATCTCCGCCCGCCGAAATGCCGATCCGTTCTTCCTCACCCCGGCGAAAGCCTCCGCCGCCGCGAGAACATCGGAAACCAGCCGAGCCTGGAACGGGTCCGGTCCCTCTCCACCGGCGAGTCGAGCAAATCCCGATCGCTGCGCTCTCGAGGAGGAAGGCGCGGACGAGGCCGGAGTGGGAGCGGGTGGCCTTGTCCTCGCTGCCGCTGCTGCTGCTGCCACCAACATAGCCGGTCATCCCGTGAGCGTCGTCGCTTAAATAGAAAATAAGAGTTGCTATGAGCTCGCTTACCTAATCGTCGCTCTTGACCCATCGGCTTAACAGGTCAAGTGTGGGACTGACCAATTTAATATGGAAACATTGGACCAAATCACATGAACCAAAAACACTTTTAATATGTTAGTCCGACGTTTCGCTCTTCTGTGAATAGCCAATAATTTAACCCATTTTGTAAAGGATGAGCATGTTCCAGGGACCAGAATGTGGGATTATTCGATATTTATAAAAAATCTGGTACTTGCGGTTCATTTAATATCCATTTAATGTGGTCCAGATTATGAACGATGATCGGAATGAATGCAAATTAACATGGCGAGGCTTAGTTCATGGGGTTTAAATCCATGTAGGCCACAGATAGAATTAAGTACACTATCTGTAAAATGAGAATCAAGATATGGATGTATCTATACCAGCCAAGATTGTATCTAAATAAACCATAAGAAGAGAATATTCCATTAAAGGATCCTAATCAAATCAAAATGGTTAAATTTAACCGAGAGGCTGGACATATGAGTTGGTTTCAAGGAAATGGCAACCAACTTGGGTAAGCTTGATGGTTAGTTAATAACGGGTTAGGTCCATCAGGAAGGGCACGGACTCAACTCAAACCTAAAGACATTAGAGCTAAGCCACAGAAGATTAAATCCACATAGATACTAAAAGAGAAAGAAGAAATCAAATAAGTTCCAACTAGACTTGAGCGTCTAAACCTATCTCCATGAAAATGGTTACAAGATCAAGAAAGAGGTTCAAATCGGAATTAACATATGTGAAGGGAATCAAAATCCAAGACTACGATGAATTAATTGAGCACGAAAACTCATGGCTGCCAAATTCAATTGGGGGTCGAGATATAAAATGAAACTTGATCAATCAAATTAAGTCAAGCTGTCTCAATGATCCATACTCAATTTGGCCGCTTGAAGTATCAAATCATAGAATCATACTTTATACCAAATCTAGACCGTGAAACCAAGATGTGCATGGTTACCAACTCAACCCCTTGGCCCAAGTGGCCCTCTCCTTGATGTGACTGGAGGTAGTTCTTTGACTCTAACTAGATGTGAATCGAAACTAGAATTGGTTCTTTAGCCATTATCGATCAAGTTCAAAATTGGATGACCCTAATTAAGCTATACTAGAGTGAATTCTCAAACTCTAACTAAATCAAATTTAGGTTTGTCTTCTAATACTTCAAAACCAAATTTGGATGGTAGAATTTCTGTCTCAAGATTAGATTGATCGGAGTTGGACGACGGTCTTGCAAAAAAATCCCCGACTGGAGATGGCTCCGACGGAGACCCCCTCCAACATTTAAGTCAAAATTCTGGACAACAGAGAGAATTAGTGAGCATTATGGATGAGAGAAGTTTTCATATCTTACGGATTCTCTGTAGGTCTTTATTTATAAGCAGAAGTTGAAGAGCCTTTAGGAGAAAAGAAAATCAAGTGGTCAGCCTTCACTTATAGGGCGAGATTTGACTGTTATCCTTCTCTTATTTAGAGAGATTTGTTTGTTATTTTTTCCTTATCTACTTTGCTGCCAGCTGTCATGTAATGGTCATTTGAATTTTGAAAAAATATTGAATTTTTAGATCAAGTTGGGTCCGACAAAGGGGACCAAAGATCGATCGAGGATCGGATCCGTAGCCAAATAAGAGTTAGAGTTATCAAGGTAAGTGAATCAGGAGGGACTCACTGAGCCTGAGATACTCATATACCCCACGTCTTCGGCTAACCAACACCCATGAAAATATTAATCAAACGAGAAGCAAAAACTGACCTATAAGAACCTTCGAAGGGCTAACCTATAAGGATCCTCAGCCCATTAATTTCGACAGCAAACGATATGGACAGAAAACCTCGATAACTAAGCAGCGAAGACTAACCTATAAGGATCTCCCAAGGCCGCACTCGTTTTCAGTGAACCAACGCCCATAAAAATCCTAGTCATACTAGAAGCGGAAGCTAACCTATAAAAATCTCTGGAAGGCTAATCTATAAGGACCCTTAACCCATCGACTTCGGTAATAAATGAGGGATAATCTATAGGACTCTCGAATGTCCTTCACTCTTCAGCGAGCAAAGCCGATGAAGACCTCGACCATTAAGAAGTTGCACACATCGGGATGATATGATCCTTCGTCTCATCAAGAGCTACAGACATGGTATGTCTTCTGCAAAATTGAAGTACTCCATTTATCCGACCCAATTCTGACTTAGACTCAAGAGTAAGAGGCTTACGTTGGAGGTGATTTCGTACTTGCCAAAGATGTGGGGCATATGAGTATCCTAGGCTTGATCAACTCCTCCTGATTTGCTTACCTCAGTTACTCCGATCCTTGCTTGGCTACGAACCCGATCCTTGGTCCCTCTTGTCGGACCCAACCTATCTAAAAATCCAATGTCTCTTTCAAAATTCAAATGACCATAACATGACAACTGACCGCAGAGGAATAACAAATAAATCTCTCCAAATAAAGAAAAGATAACGACCAAATCTCATTCGATAAATCAAGACTAACCGTCTGATTCTCCTTTCTCTTCAAGGCTCTTCAGCCTCTACCTACAAATAAAAGTCCACAGGAGATCCCAAGGCATAAAAACTCCTCCCTCCTAATATGCTCACCCTTTCCTCTGTTGTCTAGAATTTTGACTTGAATGTCGAAAGATCCTCACCAGAGCCACCTCCGATCGCCACCATCGACCTGCCACCGCCGCCTAACTTCAGTCAATCCGATCTCAAGACGAAATTCTACAGGATCTATTCCTTTGAGTCCAACATGGAAGATATGAGTTTAGTCCACCAAACTCACATACATAGAATAATTGCTGGGTCAACCCCTCGTGCCCTAGTTTGTGGTCCTTTTTCACATGTGGCCTGAGTTAGTCCTCCAATTCTCGTTAAATCCAAGCAAGGGTTGGATCTCTGACCCTAATTAAATCCAGGCTAGGATTAGCCCCTGATCCCGGTAAAGTTCATGCTAGATAGAGTTTGTTCTCTAACCTTAGTTGTCTTAATTAGAGTTGGTCCTCTAAATCTACCTTCAGGCTGAAGTTACTCATCTGAATCTGATCAAATCCAAGCTAAAGTTAGTCTTTTGATCTTGGTCAAATTGAAGCTAAGATTAGTCCTTTGATTCTAGTCAAGCTTATGCCAGGATAAGTCCTCTAATCCTAATCAAATTCCAGTCAGCATTGGTGTTCTGATCCTCATCAAGCTTATACTGGGGTTAGTTCTCTAACGTTAGCAAAATTCAATTCAAGGTGAGCTTATGACCCTTGTTAAGCTCATGCTGGAATTACTCTTCTAACCCTCATCAAATTCAAGTCGAGCTTAGTCCCCTAATCATGGTTATTTGCCTAGTCCTCTAACCCTAGTCAAGGTTAGTCCATTGGCCCTGGACAAGTTCTAGCTAGAGTTGCTCCTCTGACTATAGTCAAAACAAGTCAGATTAGCCCTTTAGTCCTGGTCAAGTTTAGACTAGACTAGAGTTAGTCTTCTAAACTGACCTACTCTCTAGTGCCTCCCTTGTTCCAGTACCTTCCATCGCTCCTTCCATAGTGACAAGATGCTAACCAGTTGGCAAGCAGGCATGCACACTTCGATAGCCTCTATAGCACCATGGAATGGTTCAACAACTTCCACCTGAAGAGCCATTCATTCTGAATGATTCTGTAAATGAATGTACCTCTTCCACAATCCAATCAATGATAACAAAAATGCTCCTCAAGTGATGAAGTACAAAAGAAGAAAATAAATAAAAAGAATGAAAGATTGTGAAGCAATTGTTCATCAGAGTTGCTATGTTAATAATCATTATTACAGTTCTTAGTCTCCTATTCTGTTTGTTCTTCAGCTCCACTTACCGCCTAAGAATTATTTCTGCAGTCTGCAATGGCAGGTTTGATTGGTTAAACCAGATCATATTGGTAGATATATAACCAGCAACCATATTGGCTGGTTGTTTATGATCACAAGAGCAAAACTCCAAATGTGATAGCTAGATATTACAAGGATGAAATATCATTCTGTGCTTGTGCCTGATGCAGGTATGCTGCATCAGAATGTTAGGACACTATGACAGGACACCTGCAAAATGATGCTTTGAGACAATAACCAATTAAATCTGTGGCATTCTAATTATGCTTCTGGACCACTTCTGACTACATCAGGTACCATTTAGCTGATAAATAGTAGACCTAGCTGTTGGTAGTAACTGAAGCTCATCCACTTCACAGATTCAAGGCTGCAGCTTACCAATGTTAAAGCAACAGGCAATGGACCTCTTGTTTCAGGGGACCATAATGCAAAGATCATCCTGTAGAAATATGATATTAGATGCATTAAGCAAATATGATCCATAAAGATACTGCATGTTTGTACAATATAAAAATTGAAGAAGACATTAAAACCTAGTGACAGTTCCACGTTCATACAGGCCTTTGGCAGTATAATGAAAATAGCATCTGTAATGGGTATATTTCGTATGAATCTTCTATTCATTTCCCCCCTCAATATGACCATCTTGATTTAAAGATGCTAAGGTCCATGACTTTATATCAGATTATGAAAATCATATATGGCTACATGCTAGCTGTTTAGTCTGCATGTATAGATGCCATCAGGATTCTATACTTTCATAGCAGGTAAAATTAAAATGAAGAGAACATCATAAATGAATCTCTGAAGAGAATATACTTACATTCCATTATGCTAAAGCTGTAAGCAGGTGGTGCTCTTTAACAGTCATTCGAATAGCGACATGCGCATGCAGGGATTTTGATGTTTGCAGCAATGATAGGTTAGCTCACACAGCGGATGGGCAACCTTCCTCACTTGAACTGTCAGTCCTCCGGTAATTTGATCTTACACTCTGCACAATGACAATTATTTTTAAGTCAGAGTAACTAGAATTTGGAGTCCAAAAGACTGTTAAACACATGCATACATGAAATTATCCACAGACAATTATATATTCTAGTCTACATTTTATCACTAAACTTTTTATCTAGAACAGGGCATAGGCTCCAAACTTAAACTTGCATTTAGGCTACAATGGGCGATCCCAGGCTTTGGCTTAAACTTGGCTTAGATGACTGGTGCCCAAGTCTATGTGAGAGCAGTGAAAAGCATTAAGAATTGTTGTGGCAAATAAAACATTTCCAGTCCCAACCAGCTTGCACCAAGGATTCACACTAACTCCATCTTTTTATGCTAATTATGGATGGATTTACCACTAGAAGATGTAAGTTATTTGCCGATGATGAAGTGTTAATTGATAACAAAATATTAGGAGTTAGGACTAAATGCTAAGTCATATTTATGAAAGAAATGTTTAAAGGATAGAGGCATCAAAGTCAATGGAACAAGAATAGATTATCTTGAATGCAATTTTAGCTTTAAAAAAAAAAGGCAAAGAAGATGAGGCCCAATCAAAATCGGTGAACACGATATACAAAAGTAATTATTCATTATTTGAGATCTACCGGACAAAATAACAAAGAGATAGATAAAATATGTAATAGAATTCGATTTGGTTGGATGAAATGGATGAGTGCTTTTGGGGAATCATGTGCTTGATGCCCCTTGATGGCCTGGAGGAAAATATAATGAGGCCTCCAATGTTATATGTCTCAAAGTGTTTGCCACAAAGATGGTCTAACAAAACAAACAGGATTCAACAAAAATGTGAATGGCTAACGTACAAAGTATACAATCAAGCGTACTAGAGGAGTTGTAGGAGTTGTACAACTTAAGGACAAAGTGATGGAGAATCAATTAAGATGGCATAGGCATATAAAGAAAAGCGCTGTAGAGGACCAATATGGAGGGCTTCTACAATATTTTTGAAGGATGCAGGAAACAAGGGGAAGACATAACGAAACATGGAAGCAAGATATGACCAATGACATTAGTTCTAGTAGAGAGATTGTAAGAGCCAAAGGCACAAGTTCTAGTAAAGAAGTCATAACTTGAGGAAAGTAATAAAACTAAGAAAGAACTCGCCAAAATATAACATATGACGCACAGTAAGTCAAAGAGTTGTGATAAAAATAATGTAAATAAGGTCCAAAACAAGACATTGTGGACTTAGATGTAAGACTGCTTGTAAATTTTGGAGCTCTAATACAGAAGTTCAAAATTTAGTATCAAGGTTGGAAATGGCCAATGCCCAATAGTTTGCTAAAGGTTTGCATAACTATTGACATGGTGAAGCAAAGTAATAATGACATTGACATGATATGACAAAGGGGATTTGTGTTTAAGATATACTTGAATTTCATATTTTGAGGTAAAGCAAATGGACATTAGAATATAAGAGCTTGAGAGAATATGACATATGCACACATGCAAACTAAGAAACTAAAAAGTTGCTTATTGTTCACGTCACAAAGATCAAAGAGGCTAAAAGCAGCTTAGAAACTCATTTATCCCTCAAAAGTTTTAAGCTTTGTATGTTCTTCCATCTTGGAAAAGTTCTTATCAAGGATAATTTGAGCAATATTATGGGATGATGAGAACTACATTCAAAATATCTGGCACCACATGTCCATCCTTGCTAACAACCTCATGCCATCTACCACACATGTTATGTCTTGGTTATTAATTTGTAATCCTCAAAGTGATGCTCAACATGATGACATGTTGAGTTGTGAGGGCTAATTATCTAAAAGAAAGTGCAAAGTTTTTCTGAGAATGCAAATGGCATAATTGGTAATGCCAGACACTAGTGTTCAAAGATGGTTTTTTTTGTTGGGAGCATGGCATTACTGAAATACTGGAGTTCACTAGGATTCTCTGTCATTTTTTTTAATAACACCATCCCTCTCTATATGGAGTCTTTTACCTAAATAAGGATGAATATCAGATCTTTAATCATTTCCTTATATTCATATTTTTGAGTGGTAGTTTTCTTTCTCATATTTTCTTTAAAACAAAACATTACTAAGTTACTTGCTGCCACAAATTGTTGCATCTGATCTCCCACTCCATTTTTTTTTGTTCCAAATCAAGCCATTCATGTGCTCCTTTCTATTCGATATTATTCTTTCTAATATCTCATTCAAGTCTCTTACAAATATAATATTACTCTTGCGTTAGATTAGAGTTTCCATGGTCCCTTTTTTCTTTTGATTCTTAATTCATTCCCCATGATAATCTGTTTATACCACTGCTAAGTGCTAACAAAATGATTTTGTGAAACAGTTCACAACTATTAGTCACCCGGACCACCACTATAACAAAAAAAATAATTGGTAATTTTAATAGATAAACCAAATATACTGTAGATTTACAGTGGCAGTTCTTGAAAGATACTTGCAAATTACTGAACATAATTCGCAATTAGTAAACATTCATGTATCAGAAATATAGTTGATCGAAAGGAACTGTAAATAAAATGATACAAAAGGTAACGTTCTGAGGAATTCAAGGAAAACCTCTAAGAGTGTGATGTAATAGAAGTCTTCCATATGCTGCATGAGGCAGTTCCATCTCTAATTGTACTCAGCAGATTTATCTCAGTCTGTAGAATTTTTTCAACAAGCTGCTTCTCCCCTTTCATCTGCATAAATGTTTTCATGCACACATTGTTCAGTTTCAATCCAAAAGTCCTGTATATCATGTCAGTAATTTTTTTTCCATAATTTATGCAAGCATTAGAATGTGCTATCTCACTGGATGTGTGGTCGATTTTTGCAGAAAAGAGAACAGCTTTTGTCAGCCCAAGCTGGGACCACTGGTTTAGATTATGACATGGACCATGTACTGATTTTCAATTAAGTGGAGCAGGAAGACTCCAATGAGATACAGATTAAATGCCTTGCTAAAGGGAACAAAAATCTGATTGAAAGATTTATTTATTATCAAAAGAGGCAGACTTGATTTATTACATGTAAACAGACGTGTGAACTGATCGTAGGCTAAAATGGGCCTTGCAGTCATTCCTTGGTTTCATTACAATTGTGGCCAGAAAATTAGGTTCTAGATCTTTTTGAAGAATAAGCACTTCATTTATCTTGTTTTCCTATAAAAAATTAATGCATGTAGGTTGTTTCCGTGAACTTTATATATGTACGAAGGTTGTGACCTTCTAGCTTCTAAAAGGTATCGTTCATAATCATTTCCAAGAATTCAACCATCTGGAAGGAGAAAATTTATCACCAAGGAAATTGTTCTATAGCAGACCTCTGGTTCAGAGGATTATCATAATGATCGAACATCCAAGTCTTGACCGTTGTGGACTTTAACTATAAAGCAATGGTTGACATAATCTGTAAGCATTTTTTGAAGTGAAACAAAAGACAAAAACATGTGATTTCATGCTGAGATGTTTTTCTGATTGTCTAATTTTCTTCTGAGATCTTAAAACTAGAAAAGGATAAATAAGGGAAAAAAACATAAACCCAACAAGATCTACCAAATACATCAGGAAATGAAGTGTGTTTCATACTGGCTGCTTTCTAATGGTTGTTTATGCAAGAATTTAGAGCAGCGTACCAAAACACCCTTCTTGATTCATCATCTTCAAGGCTAACAGCTCCTATCCTCTATCTTTTCATCACTCTAAGTATGTCATTCCATCTACATCATCACATAAAGCTAATGATCTGAATAACATGGTTTGACATTTATATGCAAGTTGGTCAACCTAATTTTGTTGCTATACATACTATTGACAAGTTTATGAATGAACTTCAGATAAGTGCATGAGCCTAGTATGATATTCTTTATGAGCTCTTGGGATAGCATATAACATCCCTCTTTGGTCTTAAAATTATGTATATAATGCAAATTATATCTTGCTCATATTTACACTGTCAGGAAGCCTAGATCACGTGATCCATTAAGTAGCATCAATTGCAGTCACAAAGATGCATCAGATGCACAGCAACCACATACATGAAATTAGGAACTTTTTCTAAACAAACCAAATTCGTCAAGTGCCAATCCACAGCTACAGAATTAAGAATTTGAATCTGAACATGCATGTGATGGATAAGCATGGGTGTTAAGCAGGTGGCGAAGCTTACAAACTCACTGACAAGAATATCAGGTGTGGATTCTCCAATGACATCACCTTGGTACCCATCTATTTTATTTATCTGTAGCAAAATGTTTGTTAGAGCAGCATGCATAACAAGCTTTCATGGTTGTTAATTGAAGTTACAACCTTTGAATAAATAAAGCTTTGTCTTCCAACATTAACAAAAAATGCAACAGGCTGATCATTGAATACTGCTACAGAGCATAAAACCATCCATCATGATATGGCATGAAATCAATTAAAATTTATAATTTTAAGAAATGATCTGGCTATGTTACGGTCATGACCAATTGCTGACACAATGCAGTCCTGGAACCAGAGAGAAATCTTCGTCTTCTAATCTGTCGAGGACCACATATTAGCCCTATACATGGTGGCAGACGTAAAGAAAGAGCGAATTTGATGAAGTGCTCAAATGCTTTGATAGGTTCTGACCATGCAATCAAAACTTGACATGTACTTTGGTGCATCTGATCACAGTTGGTGATGTTGATTTTGGAGTGCCTCAAAGAAAGAACTTCCATATCTATAGGAGGTTTTACAAAAAAACACAAAAAAAAAAGAACTGGTTTACTAAGTACATGCAGCAGATGGTAACCCATTCAATGGATCGATGCAATGAAGAGCTAACAAACTATCACAGGGAAAAAGAGGAACAGGAACACTAGATGCATGAAATTATCTCTGTTTGTGGCTTTGTACATTACTTTCCACCTCATTTTGAGCAGAGGAACCACTTAGGCTGGTTAACACCACCTCCTCCCCTCTTCCAATTGCTAGTCCAGTTTATACATGGGCCAAGAGTACAAGCTCATATAGCAACCATTTACAACTAACCACATGGATCAGATCTAACACACAACCAACAAAGCAAATCAATGAAAGATATAAACTAAATATACAAATATTTTGACAACAGTAAACACAAGTACAGGAGCAAAAGCAAATGAGAACTCAAATCATAGGATCAAATTCTAGCAGCACTACTTTTCCACTTTTCACTAAGGACCAAATTTAGGTTCTATCCTCCTAAAATCCACACATGAACTGATCTGTAATATTTGTAAATACACCACACCTTGTGTGCTACCTTAAGATGTAATATGATTGTTGAGGTGAGGTGATAGACAAAGTTGGATTGGTTATCTGGAGGGCTATCAAAATAGGCCCCTTTGGCCCAAAGACCTTCCCCTCCCGAAAAATAAAGATCTCAAGGCTCTCAAGATATAAGCTAAGCCAGCTTGGCCCAAGCCCAAGGACCTAACAAGTTGATGTTGAGTGGGGTTCACAAATAGGATTTGAGAAATCTAATTAGGCTCCACACCAATACTAGCCTAGCCCACCCAAACTCTGGTGGAGCTTGATGTTGATATACTTGTCCCATTTTTGGGCTGGCTAGGTGTTGGTTGTCTGACTCCTTCTTAAGCTTGAGCACCTCAACCAGTTCTAGCCCAACTAAGTGACAAACCTGGTAAGGAGGAAACCTAGGAAAAAAAGTGCTTAATGGTTAAGAAAGCCGATATACCAAGATTTCGAAGTACTGGTACTAGGAACTGACAACATTTATATAAGTGTAGAATGACAGATATGGTATTGCGCTGTAAAAAAAAATGCATGAACTCACTTTATAACTTTAGTCTCATGTTGGGAGTTGAAGACCCTCATACACATCCAGGTCTTGCTAATCGTTTGGAAATTGGATATTGATCCAGCTTGGATTTTGTCACCATACTTGTAGGCCAAAATATGTTGAATAATGACCCAGCTGTAGCCCATGACGCTACAAATATGTGTATATCTAGTACTCGTTGGAGCCCAAAATCCCTACTTGGGTAACAGTAAGCAACGACATACTTCAATCCCTAGCTATAGATGTATCCACAAGAGAGTACTATACAAAATTGGATCCTGCAGGATATGATGAGTCGAAGAAACCATATGCATCATACATAGATGGAGCATAATGTCCACTCTAACTGTCTGATGCACTAGGAGACCCACCTCCGGCATATGACGAGATTTTTGTCCAATATAGCTATCTAATGCACTGACCGATGTTTCACTAACCTCTTTCTACATAACAACTCCCGCTTCTCCTAGTACCACTCCTCATCTCCTTTTGTCTCCCATCTATTTTTTTTCCCGTTAGCTCATCTTTTAATGTACCAGGTGCACATATAATCCTGCTCCCCTTGAACCTCAACCACTTTGCACGCCTATTCCATAACCCTGATCCTATGGAGACAAGGGTGTATCTTTCACACGAAAGGATTTCACCTTCATGCGAATCCACCGTTGGATCATCCAAGGGTCACTTTAAGATCTATGCAGGTAGATAAATCTATAATTGGAGCGCTTTGAGATCTATTCAGTGTGTGATCCAATGGTGGCTTCATGTGAAGGAAGGTGAATCCTTCTTTGTCACGAAAGATACAACCCCGATCCAATCCTATGTGCCCCTAGCTGCATTACCTCAAGATCCTCTCCTCCTGTACGATAGTGTCTCCCTACTAAAATCTAAATTTTGTCTGAGACTTGGAATCCCCACATTGCATGGCATATGTGAAATCTGCCTCACTAGTTAATAGACTAAGCCCTTGAGAATAACCACCACCATCTCCAAACTAGCCACCTTGTCCACCCTGGCCTCTAACCCATCAGTCAAACTATCATTATCATCATCATTGTTATTGTGATATGATCTGAGCAAGCCAAAATCTGATAACTCTCCGGTCTCACTGTTATCTTCCTAAACAAGTATGTTTTTTTTGGCTACCTCAACCGGATCTATGATTGGTGCGTTCTCTTTAAACTTGCCCGGCTTACTGCCCTAAGTCTCTTATCATATCTCACTTATGTTGGGTGATATATATTTCTCTACCTATTCATCTACAACACGCACCCTCAACTCCTTCACGATAATTCTATTTGGTTGTTGATAAGTACACTAATTAGGACACAGAAGCATTAAACCTTTTATTAGTTGATCCATATTATATAAAATTTGATACTTCTTGTCTTCTTTTACAGAAAATTGAGAGATTGAGCTAATCAAGACCCAAATTGGTTCAAGTCCAAAGCAAAATTGAATAACCAAGGGTTAAGAGCAATCAATTGAAGGGGCTAATCAAATAAGACAATAATCTAACAGCTGAGAAGCAACGCTCCACTCAACGGTCAAGATTTATGATGACACCTCATGAAAACCCTAGAGATACCAAGATCCAAGGGATAGGAAGCAAGCTCCTCTTGATCCAAAGGACACCAAAAGATTAATACTTAAGAAGCCCTAACTCCCTCATTTTTAGGAGGTGCCAACTCATTTAGCTCTCTCCCCTCTTCTTCCCCACACCTAAATAAGCTAACGCCCCACTCCATCCAACTTTCATTCACACCAACAATAAATTCCAACACCGCCCTCTCTCATTTTTAACGTCCCACAATTTTCTTCACGCTCCAAACTCCTCACACCTCTCTCTAGTCCACGCACCCAACTTGCGCTCCCTCCTTCTTCACATTAAAACCTAACAAACTTCTCCCATCTTTCCCACTCACAACCAACTTTTTCATGCTAAAAGCCCAACTAACTTCCTAGTTGACGCCAACTTATTTCTTGCACGCCCTAACTCCTTTTTAGCATGCCAACTCATTCACGCCAAAACTCTTCATGCCTCCTCTCTTCCTTCCGCACAAATCCAATGCCAACTAACACCTTATTCTTTCACGTAACAAATTCCATGCGCCTCTTCTATCCAACGCCCAATTGTCATGCCCCTTGATCTCCACAATAAATCTCCACCCTCGACTATTTAGGTGCCTCACAAAACCACTTAAAGAACCCTAGCCACCCATCTCTAATCCATTAATCCTATATTGTCTAATCAAATAAATCCTCATGCTGCCTACACCTATAAATAAGTCCCAACGCTTCAACCAAGAATCCATCCATTCATCCAATAGATCCAAGCATCCAATCTCTAACGTTTCAGCGAGGATGAAGGGAGCGAAGGTGAGCGGAATCGACATCATACACGGCTAAAGGCATCGTCTTCGGGAGAGTCGATAAAGTCTTTAATTTTCAATTTTGTAGTTATTTTGAATATTCTTATGTATTTATTTTGATGCAATTAAATCTTGTAAGATACTCTTTTGCAATGAAGTTTTGATTCTATTCATGAGTTGCTTTCAAGTTATTATGCTTCAAGCTTGCGTAGTTAATCTCTGAATAGTTTATGCATTCGTAGGGATGGATCATGATCAACAGATACGGTCCGTGCTCAAGCGAAATAAGCTATCTTAAGAATTTACTCATAGATTTCTTTATCTTCTTTTAAGATCTTTTATGATTCAAGTTTGAATAACTTATACTTTTGGGAGAGAGATCGTGATCGGGAGATACGATTCGTACTCGAGTAAGATAAGTTATGCTCGAATTTGATCATAAATATCTTAATTAATTATTATGATTGCTTCAAAAAAAATACCAAGATTGTAGCTAAAGATGGAATCGAAATCCCGAACCTTTATTCTCATACAACTTTCCTTAATATTATTTTCTAGTTAATTACTTCCATAATTATTTCATAAGAACTTTCCTTAAATTATTCTTATCAAAACAAACCCTAGACCCTTTATTCTTAAACTTTGTTTTGTGTTGAACGCAACTTAGCCTTCGATCCCTGTGAACTCGACATCCGACTCACGCTATTCTATCCAATAGTTGAATCGAAGTTAATTTTTATCTTTGATCGCTCTAGCGACAAGAGCGTATCAGTTGTGGAGGACCCCAGGCTCATCTAGCACCTGCATGTCTCAACTGCTAATCCACCAACCATCCAAGCATACGATCATCATCATCACGAACAAAGTCATCGATCAACAGGTCATCTTGTCCCTTCTCCTTGGCCTGATTTAGAAACTTGTCTCAACCACATATGGTAGTGTTTCTCGGATACCAAATTGTACAGCTACCTGCTAGTCAGCTAGTTTTGAACCTTGTTGTGGATCAAGGAAACTGTAGACCAGTTCTGTTTGCACCCATTGGATGAGACAGCCTGCAAAAGGACTCGGATGGCAACCTTCCTCTGAGTGGGTGTATTAGTGTCCTACTCACTACTCCCTTGCAGCCAAATAATTCACAGTGACATAGCATTCAGGGAAAGCAAAATGTTACTAGAATAATTTCCTAAAGGTACTTGGAGACATCCAAGATATTTATTACCAAGCTCCCATTTCCTGAAACTTTCGCATCTCTTGCAGAATATTTTTCCCTGATTAGATACATAGGACTTGGTGGTAATGTCATTTACATGTGAAATATAATACACTCATTTATTACCTCACTGATTGCTTCTGCAGCTAAGCCCTTTTGCAGCTAAACCCTGATCAGGAAACATTCATGCACGACGATCCTGATTGCCTGTAGCAGCTTCTCAATAAGAATTATGTTCTCATCACTCTGGCACTCCATGTTCAAGTAGTAGGCTGCATTATAGCTTAGCACAACATCAAGATGTAAGAAATATCAGTCAAGTAAACATAAGGGATCATGCTATTCTACCCGCCATGTGCAACCCCCTGCCCATCTGTAGGTCTCACCTAGATCCAGAGGTATGGGGCTGTATTCTCTCACCCGCTGCATTAATATTCTGCTACTTAGCTTTTGCTGGGTAAAGAAGAACATCTGTGGAAACCTCTCATGGTCAACCATTCACAGCATTGCATATAAAGGCTCTAACACATTTGTCAAATCTGCACATTTATTTGAGAAGGCATGGTTTAAATTAATCCCCTCGATTTTTGGCCCTCGGTTGACTTGCTGTACTTGCTTTTCATCCATTCATTGCATGTATACATAGTTCTAAGACCCAATTTACTGTTAAGGAGGTTCTTCAGGACTGTAGTTCATGGCGAATCATGTCACACCTAGTCTCAGTAGCTCCCAACGAAGGTGCTGCCTCATCAGTGGAAGCATCCATTTATGATAGTATATATTTCAAGATAGTCTACCCCCTGCTCATCAACAAATTTCACCCATAGGAAATCCCTAATGTCTTTCATCATCAAACCAATATAATGGACTGCACATTATGTCCAATATGTACACGGCACTCTTTCAAATTCTTACTCACTTGAAATAAGACCATTTTTTGCCAGCACCTGGATGATGTACTGCTGCTCGACCTCCCCAATCACCTTCTTCAATAGACCAAGGATGTAGTCAGAACTGTGGATCTGATTAGATGCATCAATCTACATCTGAAAGAAAGCTAGTATATCAGAATACATTAAGAAGTTGATGAGGCTCCTAATCAGCCCAGACCAGCCAACAAACATTAGTGTCATGTACCGAGGCTTATATCCATCAATCCACCTCTTTAGATCCTCAACCTCTACATTCAAATATGGCCGGTGTTTCTCATAAAGAGTGGAAGACTCAATGCCAGGACCTGCTTCTGCAATTCAGTGATCACGTTTCAGGAGAAACTATTCACCACAACCTACCAGAATTTGGCAATAGTGGAACCACTTGATGATGGCAGCCCCTATTGCCATGCTTCTTGCATTTCTTGATATAGTCATCCATCCAATACCGCCTAATTGTTGGGTCTGGGAAAGCACATGGATCCATGTCATGAATGGTGGAACTTGACCTGGAATTCTTTCCCATATCTTTATGAAATGAATTGAATAGGGATTTGATGCCTCCAATACTAGGTCTAATTGACTGATTTCTATGTAGCTCGAGGGTGTCCTTGTCTATGTGCCTTCCCCAAAATGCCCTGGACCCACTACCCCTCTCTTATTGTGAAGGTTCGAACTACCAACGTTGCCTCATAGCCTCCTCAAACTCCCACTATACCTACTTAGAGAGCCAGATGGCCTCGTGCATCTTGGCAACCTCCATATCACTGGATCGGACTACTCATAGTCTCATACATGTCATAACCATCATCCCTCAAGGCTGAATATTGTGGCCTTGGCTGGCTTGCAATCATTCCAGGCCTACTCATTTCTAATGACCTGCTTACTTCTCACAAGCTCTGCAACTGGTCTCATTGCCCATTTGACCTACCCAAGAATCTTGCTACACTTTTGCACATCACTATAGCCACCCACTAGATATTGCTTCAATAGGGTAACACCACCTCCTTTATTAGCCATGCCACAGTAATTGCATATCCAATGATATTTCTCTGAGCCCATCTTTCCATGGTACCATCCAAGATTTGGCTTTTCCTTAACCTTCTTACTGGAAGACATCTACCAACCTAAAAATTATGCTCCCTTTATATTTGATAATATCCAATCAAGATTCATAAACTAATCTTTATTACATTTTTCCATGCTCCTAGAATTTTATCATATTATTTATGATTTGTATCATTTAAAAGTGACTTAAAATAATATTATTTTGTTGATGAACAGGATGCATAATATGTAATTTAGAATTGGTCTTATTAGTTTTTAATGCATGTTCTATGTTTTTAGCAATTAATCATATTCTTTATTATTTTAAGTAATTTTCTTAGAAAATAGCTTGAAAATTAAAAAAAAATGTTAATCAACAATATAAGATAACTATTTCAAAACTCATGTTGTTAATCAGAATGCATGTCACATTACATTTACTTTTTTAAAAAAATTTTAAATATTTTCTCTTAAAAATATTATAAAAACACGGAATCCTTCAATTACTAAAACACATAGGAATTAATTTTATAAATTACATTTTTACTTTAGGGCATCTATTGATAGTTTTAGACTTTTAGTTTTTTAAGGAACTTTGGTATTT
>KE504840.1:753591-797943 GCA_000441515.1 Elaeis oleifera
AATGATTATAAGTATTTTAATAATATAGAATGGCCAAGTTTTGCCATAGCAGTCGATACCATACCGACACTCGATATGCCAAGCCGTACTGTACCGAACCACATACCGACACATAATAAGATGGTACCTGTATGGGGTCCATTATCGAGATGGTAAACCTTGATCCTTGCTATAAAAATTGTAGCATGTGCACACTACAAATGTAAGCACAGAACAACTTTTAAACTTAAATTTATTTCTTTATTCTTAATCTAGAAATATTATAAAGATAATGGTCAGAAAACAAATTCACCAAAGTTAGAGGGCAAGGTTCGCTGAACTGGTACTGTGACCTATATTGATTGATTGCCGATACAGTGAAAGGGAGAGGGAGAGGGAGAGGGAGAGGAGAGAGAGGAAGAAAGGAGGGGAGGAGGGAGGGAGAGAGGGTGGACATGGAACGACCATAGCACCACCGCTCATGGAGGTGAAGGGGGTCAGTGAGAGAGGGGGAGGGAGACAATGAGGAAGAGGAAGAGGAGTGAGAGGGGTGAAACAATGGATCTGATAAGGCCCGAACCAGCCAGAAGAGCACAGTTCAACAAACAATGTTCTTAGGTGTTGACAACCCACATGTCCAATTATTTCAAGTTAATAAAATTCAATATGGATTCCTCTATTGTTCTCTGTTTTGCCAACTTTTAGACTAAAATAAGAGACTCACCTAAATAGTGTGCCCTCTCATGCTGATTCATCGCTTTGCCTCCCCACCAAGAACCTTGACTCTTCTCCCCTTGTTCCCCTCTTTCTCTTCTCTCTCCTTCTCTCTGCTTCTCTCTTCCTCTCTTTCTAACCAAATGGTCAGAAGGAGCCTACCAGGTTCTCATGAGATGCCTAAAGGCAACAAAATTATCAGCTGAACCCCTATCATCCACCACCTAAAAATTTAAAACTTGGTTGCAATCAAGATGCCTTCTAACTTCCCATACCAGGGTCGACACTGATTGGTACCACTACCAACCCATTTCAACCAAGATGCTCAACATATGCAATATATGGTCCAAACCAAGGTGTATCGGTGTTTACCAACTGGATCCATGAGGCATCCCAGTGTTGTAATCCTACTAGAACAATATGGTACCAATTGCATCATCCCATTCCAACAGTTTTTGAAACCTTGCTATCCACTATGCATGCCTTACAAGGAAATAGACATAAAATAAAGTCAAATTTGTTGCTAAATTTGAAGAAATGTAATACCCAATCTGATCACATAATTTGTTTATATCTATACCAACATTAGCTTTAGATAAGATAGTTCAGAATTGGAATAGAGCAAATGAATCCATATTTTTGAGGAGTTTTATGATTGCTAAACGGTAGGTGAATATTAATGGAAGCATTGAAGATAGTGAGTATGCCTGCAAAAAAAAGAGTGCAAAAAGGCTTTTTGTGACAAAGATTAGATGTAGAGCAACCATGATTGAACTTGGAAGAATAGACATATATTTTTTATAAAAAATAATATATTAGTGCCAACCTTGGCAGAGATCATCTATTCTTCGATAGTTAAAACCAAGGCTCACAATCTTGGTACCGAACCCTTACCGCTTTGTGTTGATACAATATGTGCACCCAATATGGGGTTCAGTTTGGCATATGGTACACCCCCCATACTGTGTCTCTGTTCTATACCAATATAATAGGGTATGCGCAGTACAGGGTGGTACTTACTAGTACAGTGACCCTTGGTTAAACAATCATCATGTCATCATTGTCATGTGCAATGGATGAATTGCAGGACATTCTCAAATCTAACATGAACAGAATGAATAAGATATGCTCATGATGCAGGGCTTGCAAGTATAATTTTAATCTTTACCTTGTAAACACAAAGTATAATGCTCATATAATGTTAGCAAATATTGTAAGATAAACCTATAAAATCCATTGAAGGATCTATTAACAGTGCAATGCTTTCTGTTTCCAGACTTTAGACAACCTATAGAACTTTTAACCATAAGAAATGAACTTAATTCCCTTCAAAGGAAGGGTAAAATCAACAATTAGACTTCTGGACACTAGAATGAGAATTAGCAATAACATGAAGTCCAAAATATAGCACTCACCAGAGTCTCTTCTAGGTCTCCAGCTGCAAGATAAGCAGGTTGAGCAACATGGCAGTACCCCATCAGACGGGGGACGGTCGGAATAATATCTCTGTGATTTACAACTCTCCAGCTATCTTTGACTTTCTGCATATTTGTGTAAAATTTTGCTTTAGTGCTAAATTCTCATAAAAGGACAAACGAGAAATACAAGCAAATCAGTGGCTGAGAAAAGGCTTGTAGAGAATGACAGTAAACCAATTCACATGACCATGTGCATGATATTAACATAATGAACTGTTTAAATAGATTGTTCCTAAATAATCTATTAAATAATGAATAAATTCTAACTTCAAGGAAGGAATTTTAGGCCTTGAAATCGCATAGACCATTTAGATTTAGAATTACATGTGAAGCTGCTCTACTGAAACTAATTAGGGAGGAGATTTGCATGACAAGTCATGCACTAGATGTACAATAATTTTGTCAGAACATTAATATCATCATTTTCATGTTCTGTTTTAAGAAATCTAATACAGTTATAATTCGACCCGGTTGATTGGTAAAGTAAGGAGTAGAAAACTATGTTAGCTGATTTTTTCCTCACTATTATTCATGACCTCTAAGCATAATTCAGTACTCAAAAAACTTGTACTAACTATTTTATATTCAACCAACACAACTTTTGTTTTTAAGATAAGCTGTAATAAAATCCATGACCTCAAAACTGCAATTACTACAGGGACATGAGCCCAACTAGCGTGAAGAAAGTAAAGAAAAGATATGGAACCCTTGTATTTTATATTTCTGGTTTTGGTGGCTTAAAATAACAGAACAGAAAATGTAACAGGGTGTTCAAAATAAGACATATAATTAAATCAGAGCTACTGGATTTTAACTTATGTGCACAACAATCAATGTTTGTTATTCTGACAATGGAAGCCACCAGAACCAAAAGGAAGAAAACTGCAAATTATATATACTCAAAAGTGCAAAAAGATTTAATATTACCTCATTATAGAGTTCAGCGAATCTTCTATTCCCGACCCTAGGAGAACCAAAGTTATACATCGTAACAGAAATCACACCACACCTACACATCAATTAAATTAAAATACATTAAAGAGTTCCAATCTAGGGAATATTCCAGTAGTGTAGAAGAACTCTCTCTAGTTCATGGCTTCTTAAGAGATATGATTAGAAAAGTTTTGGCATGTAACACTCAGTGCAATGCTGGAGTCATGGCTTTTGCTGGAGAAAATATAGTATCGTTAAATCATGCTGCAATAAGTGGAGTAGATGTGAACACAACACAATCATATTGCATGAAAAAACTATATATGAGACGATAGCCTATTTAATTGGATGCATGGCTATCACCTGCCACAAGCAAGTGCTCCCGGTCTTTGTTCACTACTCCTAATAGAGACGAGCCTATATAATACTTGTTATGCAGCATACCAATCTCATGGTCCAAACCAACATTCAAGAACCACTAACTTATTATGATACTTGAACTGTAAATACTCCTTGATTCAATCCTATGCTGCATAAAACTATTTGATACGTCAGAATATGTATCATATAGGGACCCCAATCAGTAAAATTTGGCCATGAGTGGTATAACAAAATAAGTTCAATGTTCGTTAAAACCACTTATTAATCACCTAAGGGATAATGCTAACTACCAAAGTTAAATTACTGGTAGCTAAAAGTACCGAGTACCACATAGACCAGTATGGTACGGTATCATACGATGCCTGATGGTGCTGACACAATAGAACTGAGATGTTGTACCATGTGTCTGTATGGTACGGTACCAAGGGGCATGCTACTGACCAAAAGAATATGAAATCGCACCAACAGTATGGGCTGATGCACAACAATGGTACTTCAATCCAGAACTAAGATCATTTATCTCACTTTCCAGATGTCAAATTTGACCATTTGAATCATGTTACCCTTTCAAATGCATGGAATGGTACAATAAACTCTGTTTGGGCCAATGAATATTGCATGGAAAAGGAAGTTCATGCTGACCTATAAAATGAACCACCTTTGGACTGATTTTGATATGGAGCAGTGAATTTGGGCTCGCCTCAATGGTCACACCCCTTTGCTTAGAAACTAGAGGTTTTGGGTTCAAGTCCAGGTGCATCTATTTTGGGCCTGGGTAATTACAATGCAGGTGAGTCTTCCCCACTTTCTCTCAGAAAAATAAAATAAAATGAAATATATATTGTTTCATAATGCACCACAATCCAATGATTAATTAATAAATGGCACCAAGGAAGCACGTGTGAGTCATCATGGCTAAATCTCAAAGCAAATCAAAAAGAATAATTAAAAATTAAAATATGAAGAAAAATCTGGATAGAGAGTTATAATTATAAAAAAGAATCATGACATATCAATAAGATGAAGTGCATGGAAGGCATGGTTCACTATACCTGATCATGCTGCCTAGGATGGGGCATACCATACTGTACCATTATGGTAAGACTTGGAGCATGTGTGTGCTGAGTCTTGGTATTTGAGGTATGTAATAAGTCGAGACTAGGTATAGGTTCTATCCAGAGCCGGCCCTGGGCGGGTCAAACTGAGCGACCGCCCCAGGCCCCCGATTTTTTTTTTGGGTAACCAAACGTCGTTCTCGGTTCTTCCTCTCCCGAGTCCCGAGTCCCGACACCCCAACGGCTCCCAGCAACAGCTTTTTAGCCCTCATCATCTCGATTTTTCTCTGAATTTTTCATCGTCTCTCATCACGGCATCACCTCGCAACGCCTCCCTTGATTTCTCCCTATTCTGCTGTCCATCGGTGATTCTTCCTTATTTTGGACACCAAAAATCAGATCAAAATCCGTCAAAAAATCAAGTAAATCTCTTCAATCCTCCTCTTTCAATCTGCTATGAATTTTAAACTTGATTTTTTTTATTTGGCCCCGGGCCTAAAAAATATCAGGACCGGCCCTGATTCTATCAGTTGGGTATTACCATGTTGTTTGGTACCAAGACTGCAAACTTTGATGGAAAGTGCCAACTTGGCAACATTTAATGCTTATCATAATTTAATATCATCCTGTATACATAAGCACGATGCAAGATATTAAGGACCTAAGGTGAACTGCCTAGGATGCCAAGAAAGTCATCTTTTAGAACATTGCTGAAATTCCTGCATCCCTGTTTGAGTAAAATGGATGTTATGCTCATCAAACATAAAAACATTTATCAGTTTGTTTAATTATCCACCCACCACCTTGATTTGATCTTACATCTATTTGACACTCTACTTTGGTACCATTTTTTCTTTCTTGACCATCTTGGAG
Organism: Elaeis oleifera; assembly: GCA_000441515.1. Taxonomy (NCBI): domain Eukaryota; kingdom Viridiplantae; phylum Streptophyta; class Magnoliopsida; order Arecales; family Arecaceae; genus Elaeis; species Elaeis oleifera. Next base: position 759,005 of record KE504840.1, read on the forward strand.
TTCAATCTGGTAATTTTATGGTAATTTTGGGCTATTATTTGTCAGCGTGAATCAACTTAATTAGTATTCTCAGTTCCAAAAACTAATTCCTTCCAAATCCTTGTCACAACCCTAATATAGATATTTTGGTATAAGAGAACCCTTTCAAATCAAATTTGAAGAGTTCTATGCTTTTATGGGTGTACATCTCAGTTGATCCTTTAACTAGATGACCTTCAATCTTTTGACTATTAGATTGAAAACTGAGTTTAGTATTTTTCCCTTTTCCTTTAAAATGATCATTAGATACATGACAAACTGTATAATAGATATGTTACAACTTAGTAACTATTTTGGAGGATTTGGCCTTGGAATGGAACCAACGTTGAAGTAGAATCTTAAATAGAGAATCTCAAATTGATGGTACCTGACCAGTTTATTTAATATCCCTATTTTATGCACATATACTTATTCAGAAAATAGCTCCCAAAAATATAAAGTTTCCAGCAATGCAATAATACCTAAACAATAATTAATCAGAATCTATATTGATCATAGACACATACAGTTTACTTCCAATTTCATAAGAAAGAATTAGAGTGCACTTAATGTACGGGGAAGCAGATTTTAACTCACTTGGCCATTTGACTGGATGAAAGTTCAAGAGCAAGCAGGGTAGCCAGTGCACCACCTAAACTGTGTCCTGTAACATACACATGCCACTTAGGCATGCTTTCCAAATCATCTTCTAAGCTGTCATGGAAAAGCATTTCATTATTTATCTAAATAACTACGATGGCAGTAAGTGGCAATGACATAAAATACATATATACAAAGAAACACAATGCTAATGCTGGAAAACCTCACATCATTGCACTTTTTCACATTGCATAAACCCTATATTTTCATGTTACGTAATTTATGGGTTGCATTTTTGTTTGTCCTTGTTATGCCAAAATCTTCATTTTTTTCAGATTTTACAGTATTACAAGTTATATTTGTAAAGGTGCCAGATTTAGCTGCCCAAGTTAATTTTCAGGCATGAACACGAGATAAAAGGGATCCTATTTAACTAATTAGCACACTAAAACTGATAAAATAAGTATTTTTTCAACCTTGGATGCTTTCGATTTAAAACAATGAAGTCTCTAAGGGTGTACCAAAAATGGACCAGAGCAGAATTAGATGAAGGAAAAAGAAACTATTTTGTATTTTTACAGAGAGAGAACTGAAGGGTGTTCAGAAGGAAGATGGAGATGATAGAGAGAAAGGAACTTTCGGAGAATTCTTCTGTCATCTTTTCTAAAAAGAGACAAAGGGTTGCTGGGGGGACACATGCATAAAGAAGGTGAAGCAGGTATAAAAATAAAGAATATATTGAAAAGAAATTAAGGAGGCATGGTCTCATTCCTATAATAAAAAAAGGGCATGGAGGACGTGGAGAGAGACGGAGGAAGCTACGAAGTCTTTTTCAAAATTACCTTTACTTTCTCAGGGAGGATTATCTTCTCCTCTCTGCTTTAAATTAGTAAGACAGCTATTCCTCAGGCTCAAAAAAAAAGAAGAAGAAGAAGAAGAAGAAGGAAACCAACATCTGGTTATATGATAAATTATTGTCCAGGTATCAATGTTCCAAAAACTTTTCCTATTGGAAGCAAAGTATTTCTGTTAATACAAATTAAATTGGTGAATTTTAAGTATGGTAGGTGAGAGTATAATTAAATATGGCAGCAAAAAGCATCTTGTGACAAAATTTGCCAATAAAATAAAATGTTGGATCATTTTACTTATACATCATTTAGTTTAGTGCTAATGCCATGTTCATCTTGCTCTATGCAAACTAACTGAGTTTTGTGATGCATGACTTACGAGGAACCTATTAAATCTTTAATAAGCGCGATGATTCTGTTCCTCACAGAGTCATATGCATTTAGGAATCCACTATGAACCTGAAAATTTCAGCACGATGAACATTAATACCAAAAATTAAAAACCATTATGGACTGCTCAGTAAGAGTAATGGAAATCAAGATGTAGGGACAAAAGCATATGACTTACCTGAACTTCTTGGTTAAAGTCACCCCCTAGTCTCTCTGGGTTTAGCCTACACAAAATTGGATTGGATATGGAAATTCAGGCAACAAATTTCAAGTCTAAAAATGTTTTGATTATTTCTACCGAATATGAAGAGAACATGAATCTAGAGAATCACAAAAAGATAAGAAGCAACCTGACCTCACACAGTCTAATTGTCTCAAAGAAAGTTCTGGTCAGATGCATATGCAAAGTCTGAAATCTTAACTCAATAATTTGCATCATATTATTGGACAGCTATAAAAGCATTGTTTGAGTTTAAGATTGCTTGGGATAAATGTCTGAAAGATTGCAAATGTACAACAATTCAACACCAAAGGAAGAAGTATATAATTCCAATAACATGGCCTTCTCGTATAATATGCATAGGACAGAGGGCTAAATAATATGTGACATCTCTTAAATTCATGATGGATCAGTGAAAGAGATTGTTAGATCAAACTAAGTGCAATGACCAATCTGAAGTGGTTTCAGAAGCCATCATCCATGTAGCGTTATTCCTCACATGTTAGTGAACAGACTTTGCATGGTTAAAACCTCATACTATATATATGAGTCATATGTTTATCATTTGATGTTCTGATGTTGCCAATTTGCAAGATAGCCTCTATTGGTGCATCATTTATGGGTCACCCAATTTTCCCATTCTGTAACCACAATTGAAGTGGCTGAGCTGTAACCATGATGAGGCATATCTATCATAAATAGGCTAAAGAGCTGAGGCCCGGTGGTAGCATGAGTATGACTATCATAATTGAGGCTGAATGCTAATTACAAGTATACAATTCATTTCACTCAGGTGGTCAGCACATATTATGGATAATAAGATCATGCAAAGCCAGAATAAAGTATGTGCGGCATCCTTTATCCACTTACTGCTACCAGTGTTTCTTTACTCTTTGTCTTTGAGTATCTTTGTACCTTCTTCTCCCATGCCTTCTCTATTTGTAAATCTTGATTTACAATCTTTTCAGAGCGATGAAATATAGAAAACAGTGCTGCCAGAAGAAGGGCTGCCTACATAATTAGACTAACAACATTATGGACTTGTCTCGTTGAGCTTCTCCAAAGATGGTTAGTGACCTTAATTTGGGCATGTAGTTGGACAGTTATAGCTCCAGTGAGATTATGCAACAGTAAATTCCCCAAATCAAGGCCTTCAACCTTAGTTTCTATTCCAGTCCATGTCTATTCCTTAGAATTTTTCCAGACAAATTCTAATTATTATATTAGTTTGGATACAACTTAGGTCAATAGAGAAAAAAGCTAAAGTCAGACCTAAAAAAGATTTGCTCCTACACCGAAGTATTTGAAGTCAGCATTTGTTATCATAGTCCATCTCACTCCTAAGTGAACAATCAAATAGCTATCTGGATCATGTGTCCTTTCTTGGTTCATAAGCATGTTTAGATCAACTAAATCTTGCATTTGTCAACTCTCTAAAAGGGCACTGCTGGTACTTTTTCTTGCGAATGACTCCAAAAATGTAATTTCAAAAGAAAGGTTAAAAGGCATATATAGCAAAAGGATATATCAGAATCGGAAGCTTGAGAAAAGAATCATGGTTCCTTCTTAAAGTTAACATTTCATTAATTAACTTTTAGCATTTTCTAGAAGTTTAGCTGTCTTCATTCTTTGCGTGGCGGTAATTGATGATTGATAGTCTCAACAATAGAACTTTTTGAAGCATGGCATGTGGAAAATTCCTGAACTCTTAAACGTAGACAGATCAGGTCTTTGTGAAATATTCAAAATCTTTGAACAAGGAAATACAGTCTCAGGCAAGCAGTCTTTTGACATGCTAACATATTTTTCTAAGTCTCCTTGCATAAAACTCTTGTTCTTATCACTCTCAGTGAATGATCCCTCATAAGTTTGACGAATGGTATTATGTCAATTACATTTGCATGGATTTGCAAGGGTTATAGCCCCATATTTAAAACCATGTTCTTTAGCCCTACATGGCAAATGACATGATGTAGCCATAACCATTGATTTTATACATGCTGAAGGTCCTGCAAATCTCGGCCATCTCGGTGGTGGCTGATACTACGATGGAATAAGGCCTCCTTTAATCTTAACTGAGATGGAAACCTATGGAAAGATGAAATGCACCAAGATATACTGGGATCTCAGCCCAGACTTTAGGATCCAAGATATTGACATCTCAATAAATATTGTAAATCCAAGGCTAACTAGAATCCTAGACATTAATTTAAATATTTAGTCATTAAGAATTATTTTATATGTAAAAGCACTGATTAGGAACTTTCAGCCAATTTTTTTATATCAGCCAATATTTTATATGGTTGGCTGATACATTGGAATATACAGGTTTACATTGGCCTAGATAATAAAGGCCAGGATATTGAATACACATCAGCAAGTGGCCAATACAGAGACAAATCGTTATCTCTGCCAAGATGAAATCCTTGAGCAAAACTCATAGTTTTCTACTCGCAAGACATTAATCCAATTTGTATTTGAATGTAGATCCACAAGTAACACTGATATACGAATTCTCAAGCTTGAATTCCTCTAGTGAAAATGGATTCCAAAATGGAGAACAAAAAAGAGGAGGTGCCACTTGGCAATTTATTTCTATGAGCATGAGAATTGTTACCCAGCAGGAACAAGCATTAAATCAGTCCGCAAGTCCTTCCACTTTGCCTGATCAAGGAATCAATAGAAAACCAGCACATCTACAATTCAGCTGTATATTGGTAAATACAAAAAACATTCTAAGAAGGAAAAAATTGAAATATTCCATGGACATTAGAGTAAACAGTATGCTTACTTGTTCAGTACCTCTGAAGGCAATAACTAATCTTCTTCGCAAGGAGTCACGCCAAATGGCTACCTGAAGCTCTTCTTATGTCACAGTTTAATATATCTTTCCATTTGGAAGAATAATGTTTTTTTATCTAGACTCATGGTTATGAGATGGAAAGAATGATCCAATCATAAATATCAACTTGCCTGTGTATCTGTAGAAATGTTATCAAGAAACATATCTTTTCAAAGTCAGATTTGATAAAGCTTGTACGGCCAAATGAAGTAGCAAGCATAGCCCAAGCCTCCATAGCACTTTCTGCACTGGAAACAGTTCCCTCATTTCCTCTGCTTTCTGTGTATCCACTGGCAATCCATCTTCGGCAATGTCTCCTACTTTATTCATGGAATATTCTTTAATGTCTGCTACCATTGTAGAAGCAGCTTTCCTATCCTCTTCTTCAACCCCTGAAGGTGAATTCCTTTCTGCTGTGGAAGGGTTGCAGTAAGAACCATCATTGCCCTGAATATTGCCTCTGTTTGACTTAGAACATCCCAGGATACTTTCTTAATGTCCAAAAGTGGAGTTCCATTTGTAGTAGATGGGGATCACTCTTTCTGTCATTTTCATCCTTTGCTTCAGGACTTGCAAGTCCAGATTCAACATATTCTTCTTCTGCAGTTTTGCGCAATTGTAAGCTTACCATATGTAGCAAGTCAAATCCATCCCACATTCTGATCTCTGGAATGGAAAACCAAGCTTCTGCAGAACAGTTTGGTTGATGACGTCAGCAAAGCCTTCCAGAATACTCAGCTGGTGCTGCTGATTCATCAGCTTTTCTTTCCAATGAAGAACTGCTCAAATTAGCATCATTATGAGAAACAGGTAAATTATTCTCTTCCTCAGGACTCGTGTTATGTCCTGAGGTTTCTGAACTGCTTGACTGCAATACAACTTGCTTGGAATCATCATTATGAGAACTACTCAAATTAGCATCATTATGAGAACAGGTAAATTATTCTCTCTCTCAGGACTCATGTTATGTCCTGACCTTTCCGAACTGCTTGACTGCAATACAACTTGTTTTGAATCAGCAACTGCATCTAAAGATCTTTCAGCAAATTTAGATCCATCACTATCACTATCAGAAGTTGAAGGTTTCTGAAGATAAGCATAATTGAATGGTTTTAGCTGTCCAAATGCCAATTGTACAAATTGACTAACATTTACACTCTCAGATCCAAAGACCATTTTTATAGCAGACTCTAAATTGTTTTCGTAAGAAATCCGAGATAAAGGTACTCTCCACCATTGTTTGTCTTCTTCAATTTCATCATAGCTCCTATATTTAATCTGATGAATCAAATCAGATATCTAGGTTACAAAATACGCGAGTTTACAATAAATGAAGAGCAGACAGAAAGTAGACTTGAAAAAAATACAGGGTGCTACTTCTCTGGGTGATAAATTTCTTAGGACTTTCTATGAGAAATCAAATGGAATAGTTGGTCAAATGGGCAGATAATAAAACCCATTCATTGCATAAATCTGGTAGGCATAATAAAATATTACTCCAGTTTCTTCTGTTGATAGTGGCTTAGATGCCAATAATGCAGCCAAAAATATCATAGAAGGTGTTTTTTCTTTCTAATTCTGGAAAACAGGATTAAACAAATTACCTCTAAGTATATCTTTCCACCACCTCCAATCCCGCCCAATTCGACCACCATCTCATGCGAGTTTCCTAGAAGAACAAATCTCATCATTTCATTGATTCAAGAGCAAGTGTTTCCTATATCTATATATTAAGATCTTTTACAAGTTATTACGTGTCATCACAAAAATGGATCACTTCCACAGAGAAAAGGGTAATGGCAAATCTTTCCAACTGATAAAGATGGGATGAAGCTTGTTAATAAAGGTTTCTACAACCTTCCAACTGATATATGGAGAAGCTGCTCGAGAACTTCACGAGTTTTTATTCTTTTTATAGTAATAAACAGAATTAAAGAAAATACTTATACAGATTCAGTGAAGTGAACAATATGTTAACATGTCCATAACAGGACAAGGTTACCCAAAAGACTACAATTATGTGTCATTCTTTGAACCACAAGAAGTACAAAGACATAAAATTTGAGATGGGCACTTGTCATCATGAAGTATTGCTACTTTAAAACACTCACCATCACATAGTGATTCTAGGTTAACCGCTGCATTTCCCATGCGTTTGTGTGGAGTGACAAGGTTTGCATCCCAAGCCGCAACCTGAGGTTAACAAATAGCTTGTTGGGAGGATGCAATATATGTACAAAATCTGTATAGTAGTAATGTGGTTACAATAGCAGTTCGCATGCTACATCACAATAGTGCACACAGCATAGCATAGACAAAGCCAGTCATTTATTTTTATACACATTTAACTTCCCTCAATCATTCACAATGCCTCAATGAGTATGCCAGGAAGACAAGCCCAGTACTATGGGACCTATGAAGAAGTCAAGAATGTAATAATGGTGAATGGCATTGGAAATGGTCTGTTAAAGTTTGGTCTGATAAGGACAGTGTTGGTCTAAACAGGTCATTAAAATTGTCAGAAATAGTGGCTAGGTGTGATAACAGAAACTATCCTGAAAACAAGCAGGCAAGGTACAAGGGATAAACTTACACATATTGTGCTGCTACAAAACACACACACACTATGTGGCTATGTGCAGTTGTGCACCATATAGTATCATGCTAATGTCAATATGCACTCACATGAAAAAACATATTAACCCTCCTAACGTATTGTCCCACAACAATAAACAGATTAGACATTAACTAGTAGGTCCACTACATGAATGTTCTATTTTCAACAGTTAAGACTTCGAAGTTACCACAATTTAGGATCATGAAGCGAAAATATAGATGTGATCTACACTTCTGATCAAATAATTTCTATAATAGATGAATATTGAAAAGATTATGCCTTAACTTTATACCTGTAAAGTTTTGTTGGAGTTGTCCGGATATTCATAGTGAAATCCTCATTCCATATTGGCTCCTTTGTCCTATGATCAGTAATTCACATCAGTTCTAGTGAAGAATTGTAACAAGCATAAACTGCCTTTCAGAAATGTTCCAAGTGCTTTTCCAAATTACTTCTAACATGTCACTAAAGAAAATAATTAGATACTCTTTCAACAGGATAACCTATCCCATACCACTTGAAACTTTAGTCATGATGATCTCATGTTTCAGCCACTGCAAAGAATAAAGAATTATTCTATGAATTATTATTCATCTGTAAATGTATGTAAGGTTCTTAATATATGTAGCTGTCTATAAGGATTGAGTAACATGCCTATGTCAGTCAATAATCAAACACACTTTCAATTGTCTCAATTTGGTGTTCTTTTATCAACCTCTTCATGGATTATCAATCTACCAGCATCAAGCAGGAACAATCTATCAATATATTACTTCATCAGTTCATCTAACAAAACCCACTAAGAATCGCCCCGGGTTCCTCCAGTTCAACAATGAACATCAATGAGAATGAAAGCTGAATGTCGTAATTACCGAATGTGAGACACAAAATAAAGCAAAAGCAAATTGAGAAAGTGAATATGCTGCATGGACTTACGGATGGAAGGATTTTGAAGATGTTTGAATCGGCAAAGGAGCATAGAAGTTTCCCACCTAAACCTAATCCTCCATTCCACATTTGCAGAATGCCAAAAAAAAAAAGGACATGATCATAACATAGCCCTCCTTGGACACATGCACACACCTCCAATTTGGATTTTCCTACTTCAACTGGACAGCATTCAATAGACCCAAATTTCTTACACGTGTTATTTGCATATAATTCTGTAAGAGAGTTAGAGACCCACATATGCCCTGGATTTTACTGAATACTTCAAAGTCATGCTAATGAGCTAACTTTCTTAAATAGGTCAGAGTGCATGCAAACCACTGCCGATACTAAAAATTTGCTCCATAAGAGAAATTATTTAAAATATTCTAGAAAAAATGAACTGCCATCCACCAAAATACCACATTGCAACAATAACAAATGCAAGGTCTCAAGGTGGCTTCTGCATATACAGATCAAGGCAACAAATGAACAATTCAGGGGAAAAAACTATGACAACATCAGCAACACTTCATCAGAGTAGTAGAATAGCTTCAGACCCCTTCTCACAAAATTGCAATTTAAGATCCTTATGAAGAAAGCAAAAAAGTCGCTTACCCCCATTTGACCTTGCTTTTTGTGACCTGACCATCTATCTGCAAGATGACATATGGATCGCTTGTTCCCTGAACATGGATACAGATTATCATGATCCCTTGGTAATTAAATGTTGAAAAAGAGCAAACTCTATGTACAATGCAGGCAGATTGTCTCTTTGATGTAAAAGGTTATATGGACATGGCATTCATCAGCTTGATTTAATCTGAGTTCTAACCATGTGATCCTACCGGGAACAAGTAAACTGCATCATGCAAATCATACATGGAACTTCATTTAAACCACTTTGATATTAAAGATTGTTTGACATGGTTTTCATCACCTTGAGATAATCTGAATCCTAATCACAAAAGAGGAAAGCTATGAAGTAAATTGCCACATGTAAAATGTCATCTTTGTTGCACGAAACCTCCTTCAACTTGGTAAGGCAATTGTGCATGTCAAGGGTCTAAGTATCAGGTATCAGGTCCAGTACCAAAACCTTACCAACACAGAAAGACACGCCCCAGCGGCAACAAAAGATGCACTGCTGGAGTCAACAGCATCCATACCATGTGTTGGTACAAAGAAGTTCCAGGTCCCCTCACATTGTACCAAAATGACACAATATGCCCCATAACTCCAAAGTGCCTCTTGACTGGCTTATCTTAGCATCAACAGAAAAAAAAAAAAGGCATGTTCAAAACCAGTTACCAGGACCGAGTTGCAGTCCAAATATCATATCAAATGCCCACATTATCCACCCACTTAACTGGCAGCCTCTCTTGGACCACCCATAAGATATAACCTAAGCGGACGCAGATGCAGCATAGCCTCTCCATGCCGCACCCACTGTTTCTGTACATTCTGACACATGCCAAGTGTTTTTGCAAATCCTTCCTTATCTCCTCTTCCCACTCCCTCCACTCCCCGAGATAATACAAAAAGACTCCTTTTTACTCTTCTCCTCCTATTGCAATTAGACATAAGAGCAATGGAGGAAAGAAACAGTTTTACTGGTAGAGAAAATTAAATGAACCTTCAAGACAGGCAGGAATTTGTATAATTTACAAATCCACATCAATAACAAACATGTCATAAATATGTCACTATATTCATGTTGTTTCATCTATCTCCAATCATGCATCATATATGCATAGAGCAAGATGATAAAATAATTTGCATGTTCAGGTATCAACAAACATGTGGTTGACTATTGTTGTCCTTGTTCATCAATAACCACTTTGTGCACTAGAAGAGAAAAACACATATTCAATGTTGATCTTCATAGGCAGGTTCATATGCAGCCTTCTTTTAGCCACTCTTGCCCTTCTCAACACATCTAACAGTTTTGCAGAGCAATATAAGATCTTCAAAAGGCATGTCAATCCTAACATGAGAATTTTAATTAGGTGACCTTTTTCTCAGCTAATTTTATGTAGAACATTAAATGTTCATCAATGCATCTATCTGGGGTTGAACTGTCTATTAATATCTGGTCATTCTTGCCATACCAATAACATGGAGCACTTGAAGTACAATTTGAAGGAACTCGGGCCCTACTTTGGTTGCCTATCGCCAGCAAGGGTATTTGCCTTTTTATGCAATTTACTTGATTGACATCGCCTGCCTTCCACTTGGTATTTTCGACTATCAAGAGTTGGGCCTATAATAACACATCTGAAGCTGACATTATCAAAGTCAATTTTAACATCAGTCAATTTCATGATGTGATTGGTCATCTTTTCATCATTTGTTTTGTCTTTCTTAAACATTTTATTTTGCCCCATTTATGACTAAGAAGTAAAATATCTTCTCAATCATAACTATTTAAGTGGAGGAACATGCCATGATTGACTTCTAAAGGAAGTTAGGCTTCATTGTCTTCTCAAAAACATGGCAGTCCTAATACTGTATCAACCAGTACTCTAGCAATTGGCAGCTATCCTATTACAAACAGTCTTCTTTAATAGTTACAAGCATAGATGAATTCACTGTCACTTGACTGAAAAACATATATTATCTCACCATGGTGTAATCTTGGTCCCACACTGTGTTCACTTATCTAGACATTGTACTTTGTTGATCACATTAAACATTATGATTTTGTTTCTTGCAGTGCGTAAACTTAACTCTATGGTGGCTTGGCCTCTTGTTCTTTTGGATTTACATGAATCAGGCTATTATTTTCATCAATAAATCAATGTATTTCATGCTTCTTCCCAATTCTTGTTCTTCTTCTATCACCTCGCTCTCTCATTAACTGGCCTAAATTATGATATATGTAAAGCTGGATTTCAACACTCTTCAACTCTCCTATATTTCACATAATGCACATTAATGTGAAATCTTCATTCAAGATTCGGGACAAGCACCTTAGAATCATTAATCTGCTTCAAGTTACAAAGCTAAGAATAGGCTGAGAGAAGTGACTGGCACATGATACAGACTCCCTATGTAAGGCAAGTTCTCAACAGCGCAGTATGTAAGGTACAATATATGTCCACTTTTGACGTCTGTATGCAACACTTGAAGTATAAACAAGACTGTGAAACAGTTAATCATATATTAGCAAAACAAGTTTAGCCATCAATCAATCATTTTATCTTCTTTTAACTGTCTCATAATATTTCATTTCAGTATTCATCATCTTTCATGCCAAAGGCACCCATTTTTCCTGAAGTGTTCACTCACCTTAAAAATATCTAATGCAGGGACTGGAAAACATACTCCATATATGTAGCGAAATAGACTAAACAATTAAAAGGTCTCTTTGTTAGGATGTGAATCAAAAGAGAATCATACCCACGGATCCATTGCAGGAAAGTCTTCACCTTTCTTCAACTTTATATAAAGCTGGCCATCATATACTTCACGAAGGAACTGCCTGCAAAAGTTAAATTAAAAATGTAAATTCCTGCTCTCCATAGGCATATAGTCACATGTAATGATAGATCATGGCTGCATTACTAAAATCCTGTGGTAAAAACGGGTCTCATTCTAGTGCCTGGAAATAATATTCCTAAGCCTACTGTTACATTAACCAAGTGGATTTATTTGATTTTTAATGTCATTAATAAGGAAGTAAGGAATTGTTTTAATGGTCACCATGTGTAAAGCAAATGATAAAGAATATTTTCATACAATAAATGAATCTTAAAAAATATAGATGTGTGCAAGTGCGATCATTTAACTTAATATGAACAAGAATTCAGTTGGAACAATAAACTGCACTGAGACTAAAAATAAGGCAAGGCAGAAACTGCAAATGGTAGTATAGTTACTCTAACTAGTCTATGTGGTTTCTTTTTCAACAAAATCAAATCCATAAGTGATACAGAAGTGCCCATATTTTACATTAAGGAAAAATATAGAATTGCCCCTTAATCTGCTTCTTTCTTGTAAAAAGTATGGTTCCGTAACACAGCTGAGAGTCCGCAATGTGAAAAAGAGGCACCACCCTCAACCCAAAATCTCAAATGGAAGTACACAAACTAACAATTCCGAGCTTGAAAATGACATTTCAAAGATATCCACCAAGGCATTAATAGATGAAAGTATTAAACTGACTTAAGAGTTAAGACTTTTGGCCTCAACATAAGAAGCGAGAGTTTGTAACAACAAACTTCTCATGAACAAATAGACAACCAACCACCGTTCTTTAGTCCCCTTGGAGATTGTTAATGCAGGATGGCTCTTGACTTCATCTATTCACCATCTTGGTACCGAACCCCGTACACGTACCATTCTATTATATTGTTGGTATGCATGGTACAGAGACCAATTCAGCATACCGAGTGTCGATACGCCCTCCATATTGCATGCCGGCTCGGTACAATACGATCGATATGCACGAGCACAGACCAATACAACAAACCTTGCTTCATCAGGTGGATAATATATAATTAAAAAGTAGATTGCTTATAGCAAGTGCATCTTCAAAAGGTTATCGGTTCAAAGCCACTCAAATAGTATGTGGGGATCCCGTTATTCTAATTCAGCATATGATCTAGCTTCTACACTCTAATTCTGGGCAATAACAACCAAAGTTCAAAATGAGGTATCATATCCTTTAAAAAAGGGAGAACTTGCCAATCCACTTCAATGTACAAAAGGAATAGGAAACACTAAAATAAAACTGAAACAAGAGCGCCTTGGAGTCACCAACTAGACCAGAGAAGACAAGTGGAAAGACATAATTTTAGCTAGTGTTGAGCTGGTATAAGATGAGTGTTGTAAACTCAATAATAGGCCCATGAGATGTGTCTGGTATTTGAAAGAGCATCCCTTTAACTTGGGCAAGTTGTCTGTTCTCACCTACTCAATGATGCCCTAAATTTATATAATGTGTGGGCACCATAAAAGTGCATACGAGAGCTCTTGAGCATTGGGATCAATGTTGGGCACATCCTACGGATTTTGATCATCCACTTCATCAACAATGTCAGATATCATATTCATTTAGTTGATTTCGATTTTATTTTATGTTTTAGAGAGAGTTTTTGACTTGCAGTTGAGATAAAATAACCTTGTAAGCTAACAGAGGGCTTACATTAGATGGTGACATGGTGTAATTTAAGATATATACCACATCATCCAGCTTAAGTTTATGGGGCTTGAGAAACCACACGAGAAAAGAGGGATGGCGGAAGCAAGGAAGCAAGGGAGCAAGGGAGGTGTGGGGGGGGCGTGGAGAGAGGAAGTAGCAAGTGGCCTTTCACCCTCTCTTGGACATCTGTAGTCTGTAACCCCCTACTTCTCCCTTGGTTTTCTCCCTCTTGTCTGTCTCTCAACCAGACATTTAAAGAGACACCTTAGGACTCAAGAAACAGGTTGCAGTATGCATCCTGTGAAAACAGTTTGCAGCTCAGTTTTCAAAGTTAACATACTCTGCACTTAAATCTTTGATACGTTTACAGATTCTAGAAAAATTCACATCTTATATGAATTTCACATCATACGAAGGTGTAGATTCAATCTTCCCACTCTTTTGGTATCAAAGAATCTCAAGGTCATAAGTTAAGATCTGAGCATCCATTTAAGCTAAATCATATATATGATTTTGGGTGTCCCAATAAGAAATATCTCTTAAAATAAAAGATGTGGTGATTGTAATTTAAAAGCTCAGTAGATTTTAAGGGGAGAAAAAGACAAAGAAAATCTCTCTTTCAATCTTTGCAGGACAACAAGCAAATTAAACTACAGTTTCGCCGAACCAACAAGATCATGTAACATGTACAAGAACAAAGCAGCCCTTTTGTTAATCCACTAACAATGTCATGCTAGACGAAACCCCAGCAGCAATGCAGACAATTATCAAGAACCTGTAAAAGCTACTCAGAGAGAAGGAATGAAACATGAAGCCTACTTAGTGATCTAAAAAAATTCGATTTGCAAGAAAAGAGCAACACCACAAATATATCAATCCACACAACCAAAAAGTGACGAACAATCAACCTACTTGGACAAAAACACAGTCTGACAATCAGCAGCATCAATTTCTCGCCACCCAACATCTTTCTATCAAGAAAAAAAAAACAAACATCAAATGATTTTCCAGAGGAAAAAAGAAGAAAGAAATCCGGAAAAAGAAGGCCAAAAAGGAGAGAGCATTGGAGGATTACGGGAGGGCTGGTATAGGCCTCGAAGGCGAACCCAGCGAGCACGACAGCGAGATTGATATCAAAAGGAGGCCGCTGCTCCTCCTCGGAGCCGGAACGAAGGACCGCTGGGCCGCCCCGCCAACGCTTGCTCTTCCGCGGGACCTCAAAGCCCTAACTTTCTTGGGTATATCCAAGGAGAAAGCCCTCGCATCCCACGTAGAGACGGGTTTCTTGAGACGAAAGGAGGGCCTCGAAGAAGTAGGCGAGTAGAAGGGATGGTAGGGAAAGGGGCGGAGAGGAAGAATGTAGGAGCCTTCAGAGTAGCCATTAGCGAGGGACTTCTATTGAAGCGCGGAGACCATCATTCTTTTTAGACTGTTCTTTTCTCTTTCTTGATGATAGCGAGGGAAGCAGAAGAACAAGAAGATAAGGAGGGGATTTTGAAACGGGCACGGAAGAGGATGCGCGGAGATTACTCTGGAAGGAGGAAAAAAAAGGGGAGTCGGCCTACCGTTTCAAGAGCGGGCACACGCAGCGTCTTTCTTGCCTGACCTCCGAAAGCAACGGTAATAATTACCGACGGCTGCAGTCTAAGCGTCATTATATTCTAACAGATCCCACTCAAATCGTTACTGACCGTAAAAATCGTCATACAGATATAATATGTTATTTCAAATTTTAGTATTAAAAAATTATTATTAAAATGATTATTACGACACGCTATAATAAAGATTAATAAAAATAATAAAAAATTTCAATGGATAATAAATAAGGCTGGTGAAAATATTATCTTATTTAGAAAACAGTATAGAAGCAAATAAAAACGTGACCTTTATTGGGACAGTGATTGCGGAGAAACTAAGCTTTAATTGATCATCCGATTGATTAAGAGATGATCCGATCATGTGTCAGGAAGAGGACTTTCACAACTTCTAATAAGATGAAAATGGCATCAAATACTAAAGCAAAAGAAAAATTAATAACTCACAAGTAAGAGAAAAAAAAATGATTCATGAAAGAAAAGGAACATTACACCATGTCATACAAAAAGTTCATGGATGGTTTTTTTTAGCAAAACTCAATGCAAATAAGAGGTGGTTGTATTGAGATGCGGGTAATATCGATGGGGCTACATTCGTTTCTATTTACTAACCACAAGATAATCACCCAAAAACTATAATATTATTCATGTTCAATTTTAAATTGTAGTTGGATACTTTGACAAACACGTGCTTGAGGCCGGTTCTTGACACTGCTTCTTGACGTATGTGTTTACAATTGGAATTGCTTTGATCATCATGTCCAGCACCCATAGGTTACGAAATAGAACAATTAGAGACATGATGGAGCAAATTTATGTTGGCCTAAACTCACCCAATTCTATTTAATTACTACACTCCACCATCATTTACCACATGGCCAAATATTAAAAAATTGAAGTAAACAAAAAGATGGTCATTGAACTAAATAATCTGTCATAATATCCACTATCATTTTTTCTCTGATACCTACCCCAGATGTGGCTAACTGGCTATAGAAGTTGTGTAATGATTATAGTGTTTCATATGCGGAGGGACAGAGTGTGCTGCATCTTTTGACTGTCAAGTAATGATGGAGTCAGATATCTAGCACTTGCTCAAGGTTTCATCTCTACGATGATCATGGTATTTAAATATACGAAGAAGATGCCAGGAGACCGTCATCCAAATATGGAGGTTGGAATTATTGGATTTTCAGACTTTGCAGCAACCCTTTCAATGTGCAATCTGGCATAAGGTTTCCAGGAAAAACTGTCCTGTGCACTAATAGCTCGCACAGCTTGGACAATGTGGCTTGTAAGAATTAGTGTCTGATCGAGCCTATGTTTAGGCCAGAGAACTTTTTCAAGCCTAAAAGGGAGCTTTTCCTCTCCTAAAGAGGTGCAAACCTTAATCTTCCTCAATTGCATTAACATAAAAAGTACCTTTCATTGGAGAGAGTTGGATGCTGGAATGGAAATGGGAATAAATGAGAATGAGTGACTCACATTTCAATTATTTGGTTGGAGGAAATTTTATTCTTATTTCAATTCTAAATGAGAATGAGAATATCCTAATCTTCTAAAATTCAATTCTTACTCTTTCCTAATATATGTAAATCTAATTTCAATCGTAGTCACGAACCAAAAGCATCAATATGAATATTCTGATCCTTATTTTATCCATCCTGATTTTGATTCCAATTGCAAACAAAACACACGCACAAAGTATCTGTTACCAGAAATACAGATTTTACTGAATGGCAGATGTTAGCCGGGACATAGTTTGGCATCCTCATGGAGGTCTTATCTTGTGTCATCTTGAGATTATGAATCAATATGCCTATCCACCATGGAACTCGAGAAATGGGATAGAAATGGACCGAACGTGTTTTACCGTACACAGAACAGGTCAAACAGGAAGCTATGCAGGCTAACAAGAGGTAATTCAAATGAGATATTGCAACATAATTGTTAAGAATTGTAATGTGAATGTGCTGTCAGATTCACGAGGACTAAGCAAACAAATTATTCAAATAGAATCAACTAAAACGGTCAAGTAATAACCATTTTAGCATTAAATTACAACACAAAACCCAGGCTCGTCTGATGGTGCAAAGCACGAATTACATCTTCAACTCATGAAAATGGATCAATATATTTAAAATTACAAGTCATAGCCCACAGTTCCTTGCAGCTATGCTGAACTGCCTCTATGAACTGTACATTTTTTTTGAAGAATCCCCAAAAGAGAAAAGACTAAGAAAGAGGCTAAGGAAAGAGCACTTCCTTTACAAATTCAAATAAATAGTCATCCATGCCATAGTGTCTCGTAAAGTTCCCGTGCTCGCTCATGCTCCCTCTCAATCTGTAAAAAGCTTGCCTCTGCCTCTTGGTTCTCAAGGGGCCTGATCTATTGTGCCCAACTAAGGATTCCAACTTACCAACCAAAGTAGATGTCGAATGTGGTCTCTGCATTTCTTCCATCGGATCCGAACCATACTCCATTGTTATAAACGATGAGGCACACCCATAAGTTAAGCGTGGCGTCGCCCCATTCCACCAACTGATGTCATGGCCAAAGTCACAGTCGGTACCCAATGAATCCTCTCTCTGGCTGAAAGAATCATCACAAGTTTCATCCATGTCATTGTATATTAGCTTCAGCGCCTGTACAACTTCTCCCATGAATGGCCTTTGCGATGCCTCTGTGTGAACGCACATGGAGGCTATCGCTGCTACTTTTGCGATATTGTCAAAGTCGTCATATTTTCCATTCAAGGATGGATCGATCAATTGCTCTAGCCCTCCTTTGCTGGTAAGCAGAGGGCGTGCCCAATTTACAAGATTCTCTGGCCCCTGAGGTTCAGACATGTAGACAGGCTTCCTACCTGATAAGAGCTCAAGCAGCACAACCCCATAGCTGTACACATCGCTCTTGACAAGTAGATGCCCCGTCATCGCATATTCAGGAGCCACATACCTGAAAATCACCAATTATATATCTCACAAACATTCCAAAAAAAACAAACAAAGAAAGAAAGCTCCCATTTTATCACGACATACAAGGAAGCATGCAACGACACCATTTCATTTTAACTGTTAAGTAATTGACCAAGGCTGTTTATCCAAGAAGAGGAGATAAAGAATGAGGTGCAGTTCAATATTATGTAACCTATGAAAGGATAAAAGATGCTGCATATCTACTTTTCAAAATGATTATGAGTGTATGTAGAGATGATGGATAGTTCTCTGACTAAATGACTAATCTCTCTATCAGTGGACTTTTATAACAGGATGGGATGCGCCAACAAATTCTACCCTTAGCTTGCCTGCCATTCAACAGGCCCCTTTTATTGTCAAGGAAGACATAAAAACAGAAGCATAGCAAATGAAAAGAAGAAGAAGAAGAAGAAGGATTAAGATAAAATTATTGGAATCATGGTGAAGCAGGACCTAAAGAGTGGAGTCTGACAGAGTGACAGATGAATAAGGTTCATAGTTTCTGAAAATGAAAGTCACGCAGTTTCAGCTTACAAGGAAGAAATATATTCAGATAATTAGAATCAGCAAAAACTAGAACAGATGTGGAAGATGGTTATGGAGGAATCACTAGTAATCCAATGCCCGATGATATCATGGATGCGTGGAGGCAGGAACACGTAAAAATTTTGAAGATGCTCAAAGAATCAAAGTAAAAGTCACTCTTACCTATAAACAGATAAGCAGAAATAAATTAAACAGGCATGGGGTGAAATAAGACAAAAATGCAAGTTCAGAAATTTAGATCGTATAAGCCAACCAGGTATCCTGCCTGTAAGTGTGACATAGACCCCAGGCTTTTTTGAGGAAAATGTTTCTAGCAAGCATTGTATAATGTTGACAACAGAAAGCAGGTGGCATTAAGTTCTTGATCGAAAATGTTATGTTCTTTTAATAATTTAATCCCAATTAGGCAAAAAAAGCCTACTTAATCAGTAAACATAAAATTCTCAGTTCAGAATTTTATTGAATTTAAAACCATGAGAAGAAAAATGAGAAAATGGACACCGTCATATACCAGCCTCTATACCTACATGATACTGATAGATACTGCACTCAGCATTTCATTTAGTTTCTCAATGCAAAAGGGGTCTAGCAACTGGTGCAGCTAGCAACAAGGTAAGCAATAAGATGCAAAACCAAGTTAAATGCATGCTTCAGGATTCATCATTCCATAGGCAGGAGTGCAGCCATGATAGCAAATGCCCGCAAATCAGAGCATCTCACAGACAATTATGTTGATAAAGCAAATTATGGTAATAGAAGAGGAATAATAGTATTACCCGAATGTTCCCATGACCTGAGTAGAAATATGATGGATTCCTTCTGATGCTACCCTTGCCAGACCAAATCCGAAACCTTGGGGTGAAATCACCTTCTAATAGAATATTGCTGGCTTTAAAATCACGGTGTATGACACAAGGGTTAGAGTCTTCATGTAGGTACGCCAGTCCTCTTGCTGCACCAAGGGCAATTTTCATCCGAGTATCCCAGTCAAGAGGTCCCTTCATTTTATCAGCACCTGAAACACTAAAACATTAGGTCATTAACAACTGAATGAAGCCATAAAAGAGAATAGTAAATCCTCAGAACAGTTCCACAATTGTCAGCCATGATTTTTATCAAGAAGGTGCACTGCACTATGCAAACAAAGACTACCACAGAAGTTGTTGGATACTGGGAGAATACCAAGATTGTGCACCCTGTGTACAAAACCAGCAACTTTAGAATTAGAAGTTAGAACCATACCATGCAGATGAGACTCCACGCTTCCATTTCGAACCAGCTCATAAACCAGGCACCGCTTGTGCCCTTCAATGCATATGCCAATCAGTTTGACAAGATTACGGTGATGCAGCCGGCTGAGCATCTCAACTTCAGCAATGAACTCACGATCTCCACTTTGGTCCTCCCTTGTAAGCAACTTAATAGCAACCTCACTTCCATCTTCCATGATACCATGATAAACACATCCAAATCCACCTTCACCAATAACTTTTTGGCACTGAAATTATCTGTGGCCTTTTCAAGCTCTGCTAAGAACTGTTTCACTGAGGTGGCGAGTAGCAAGGGTGGAAACAAAGGATACTGATGTTAAGCCGGCCATGCTGCTTGAACTGATGGACCTGATACCTAACAATTAGCCTCAAAATCATAACGTATACATCACAGGGAATATAAGTCATATATATATTCATTCTTAAATAAGGTTTATAATCCCCTAGAAAATTTAGCAGCTGCTTAAGCTCTTATTTAGTTGTTTGCTAACACTAGCAAGATATGCACCTGCATATGCAAATTGGTATGCAAAGTAGTAAACAATAGATGCATGAGAATCATTAAAATAAAATTTACAACTTCAGATTTCATTGAAGAATAAATTTTGATTTATATCATTGCTTGATGCCAGAAAAAGGGATGGATTGCAAAATTTTAATTTGACATGCAAATTACATTAAAAGATGATGCAAACATATTTTGGATTTGTCCTGGCTAATGGCATAATAATCATAGAGAATGACTGCTTTCTCTCATAGGAAGTTTTTTTTAATGAAGAATAGCAAGTGTTATCATATAAATAAATCAGAAAATATAGTAACTCATTATTTGGAAATTTTCTACAATGAAACTACATCGGCCTCGGGGAGCTACATTAGGAATGAATAACTGCACACCTAACTAGCAGGTTAACCTATACACAGGCTCTCTTTTTTTATTATTATTTTTTCAAAATGGAGTTTATGATAGGGCTTCTTTTAGCTAGCTGCGGTCGTCGCATTCATCATGTTTCTATTCATTAGTGAAGAAGAAATTTGATTCTGCAAGCACTTTTCTTTAAATAGTTTTATGATTGCATTGTGTTCAACTCCTAAAGGTATTACTTAAGAATCATGTCTTTGAGAGACTTTTAAAATGAGTAAATACCAAATCAAATTAGATTGAAGCATTATGATAACAAGCATCATACATCTGGTTCCCCTGAGCACTTAACATATAGTTGTCAAGTGTAAATTTGAAAGCTTGACGGATTACATCAGACTTACATACAGAAATAAAGTTTTTATACAACCAAGCCTAGCCCACCTGACACCACAGCCTTTGGTGGTTGACCATTAATGGGTGCTACAAGGTACAAACACTGTATGACATAATTGGTCCAAACAACATAAGCACTGGATTCAGAATCACAAAGAGGGGATTGGGATATTGGGAGCCTGGGGCTTGTGCAGCAAAAGTTCTTGAACAGAGAGGCTTGTGGGAGTTGATATTTATTTGACACAGTTGCAACTTGGGAGAGTGCACTTGGATTTGATCTTGCATGGATAATAAGTAGAGTTGGCTTGAGAAAAGAGTTTTTTACACAAACTTATTTAAATTTTGATCTAAACAATATAAGAAGATGTGGAAGCAAGAGTTCAATGAAAACTAATTTGAAATTCTAATGGATATGACAGTTTTAACTAAATCCAACGGTCAAGAAGGCGTAAAAACAGAAACTTATTGGCAATACTATATATAGTGTAGATTGCTTTATTTCAACTAAAGTAATAACCCAAGTATTGGCTGGCTAGGTTATTTAACTTTACATTCATCACATATATCTCCTAGTAGGAAATATATCGTGGCAAACTCATGGTTTTAATTTACTCCAAAAATTTGAAGCGTTTCAGTTAACGGTCTAAAATAATGGTTTTATAAATTAACAAATAAATCAAACCATGGGTACAAACCATAGAACTAACCCAATGTTATATGGCATAGCCAAGGTGAAAACCAAATAGTGGAGCATCGGTGACCGAACTCAAAGGTTTGAGCTCAAGAAGAATTAGACAAAGCTTTTACTCTCACTAATTAGTTCAACAAGCATCCAAAATATAATACCAATAAGCTCAATACCACTTAAATTCAAATAAACCCTCACATGACCTTACCAGTTTTTCTAGTAGTTAAGGGAGGAATTGCAGGTCCTATAGCAGTGGGGGGTCTTCCAAGTTTCTTCCATTTCCAGATAATGCAGACTAACCCAAAGCATACCAAGACAAGTATGAATGACGATAATGAAATTAAAGCAATAGTTTTTGCATTCATCTTCTGCATCTTGCCACGGTGTACATCCACCATGAAAGGATATTGTTGACTCGGGCCCAAGAATCCCTCTGACATGGGTGGTGGAGAAGAAGGAAGTCCTACATCGATGTTTGCATGCTGTTAAAGAAATGAATACATGTAACATGATGAATGTGAGAAAAAAGAGACATGGTATTACCAGGATAATGAACATATATCACATCATAATCACCAAAAACGGATGTGTTTATCTGCACTTTCTTCTGCCAAAATCTGTCATAAGTCAGTAATGCAGTCATCCTATCAAACTTCTCTCCTAGTGGCACCAGGTCAATAGTAACTGTTGTCATTTCTGGGTCCCGAATACTGGCCCCAGCACCCATTATTCTCACTTGACTTTGTTTCAGAAAGGTGGCTGCCGCAACCTCGACTTCTAGCTCCTCAATCCTTGAAAATAATTGATATGGTGCTACTCCAAGGTCAATCTTGACTTGCATTGGGTATACACACCCACAGGGTGAACCAATTGGGGTTGAAGTGAGTGGCTCATAACAGGAGATTTCATCACAACCTATAAAAAATTTCAAAACATAAATAACTGCAAAATGATTGTAACAACATCCGGTCATTCCTGATATGGGAGGCATGGAACTGCTGAGATGCATGAAAACTAGGTACATGACCTTAATATTTCAGACCTTGGTTTTGTGATGGTGCAGCTGAGGTTGGCGGAACAGCATGAGGTAACCTCTGGTGATGATTCTGCACGGGATGACTTGTGGGAGAGCCTAAAAACAGATTATATAATGATATTCCAAGATGTATATCAAAGACAGATGAAATTATGGAGACTTCAGTTACCATGGTATTCAGGAGAATGAGCTGGCGAAGGTATTGGACCTGAAGGTGTCATATTCCAGATCATGGGTGAGCCTAGTGAGGTCAATGCCTGAGTTGTTGGCATCAGCCTTGCTGCACAAAATATACTCGCATCCTTAGGAAATAATATGCATAACAGACAATTATGCATAAAAATATGGTCCTGTATAAACTCAAACAAAAGTATTTAGGTATTGTCATTACTAATAATGGTTGAAAAGAAGAAAATGAAGCTAAAAGCTAACAGCTGTTGATGTGACCTTCCTAAAATCAAAATGTTACCATGACTAATGAAACATACGGCAAGACCTGATTTGTCCCTAATAAGGCCTAATTAAACAAGCAAAACACAGAATCTCCATAAAGACAAAACACTAAATCAACTTGCTCCAGAAGGAAATCAAATGAATTAGGTTCCTTTCATAGCGTGAGGTTCCTTTCTATGGCTACCAACCTATCTTTCACCATTTCACCTTCCTTGCCTGGACTTGGAACACCATGGATAGTGATATTGGCCTCCGCAAGAAAGATGTTAAGAGAAGCTGGGAAGGACGGCCTCAAATTGGCGTTTGTGGATAAGGAAACTGAAGAGAAAGATACACCATAAGATAGATAAATGTCACAAAAAAGGATCTGAAAAAGCATGCAGTGGCAGAGAATGTATCCCATATGGAAAACAAGTGGAACAACAAGGATTTACTAAGCTTGTGAAGGTTTGATAATAAAAACTTTAAGTCCCATCTAATAAGTGTACAGGGTGCTGATGCCATACATTGATTTATTAACCAGAAAGGAACAACAAAACCACAGCTAATGTCTGTTCTCGTATCCAGGACAAAGTGAAAAGATGACAAGCAACCACCACATCTTCATTTAGTACATGACAAATGTCTGATAAGTTTTAGAAATCTTGAATGGGTTTGGCCTAAGTATCGGTTATGCCCTACAATTGCACATCTCGGGGAACTTTCTTAGAAGAGAGGAATCCCTTAGAGTTGCTTGCTCTTTCTGAGTGTAAAGTACCATTGTAATTTATGGCTCAAAAAATTACAATGAAAATCTAATGCTGCAGGGCAGTCTAAGGACTTATCATATTTTGAAAATGAATTAAACATTCATTACTTCATCTTGTAATTCTTTGATGACAAATTGTTATAAGTATATTAATAGCACTACACTGTGCCCTTTATAAGTAATGTTAAGACTCCACAATATGTGATTTCTACATATGTCCCCTAGAATGCAAGGTACAAGATGTAGCATGATTTATCGGGAGGGACAGATATACATATGCCTCTATTTCATTTTTAAGTAGAAATAAGCCAAAGAGAAAAAAGTAAATGCCCTCCTCTTCTCAATTTTCATTGAAATCTTTACTCCTCTTGCATCACATTTGCTTTCTTTCCTCCATCCTTTCCTTAAACCTGAACTCACTCTTCCATTGCTGATTTCAGTTTACTACAGAACCATTTCTCACCCTTCTTTCTACCCCTTTTTTAAAAAAAAATTGGTTCTAAGAAAGGAGGAGTGCAGACTCACTCATACTATACTTTTGAGGATGCACCACCCAGGAATCAAACTTGGAACCTCTTGTTGCTAAGTAGAGGGATGTGATATTGTGATCATCGGACAAGCCCCAATGCACACCCACCCGCTTCCATCCTTTTGCAATCATATTGATGGTTCTAGAGTTCATGAAGCACTATGACTCATAAATCTTATTGTACATACATGATCTGCCCCCCTAAAAAAGGGGGATGCACTTAAGGATGTAGGGAACATCCAGACAAACATATTTCTAAATTCTAATAGCAAGTGGCTAGAGCATCTTTGTGAATGTTAAAACTTTGTCCAAGCTTGAGCTCTCCTTGATGGAAATTGTTATGGGGCCATGCTACTTCGGGCATTGTCCTCAGGACTCATCCTCGTATATCATTCTCGAATTGACTGAGGTATCAAGGTAAACCCCAATGATGAACATCATCTGGACGCCCTAATAAGGAAGCGAACGACTTCATCAGACTTATACCGAGGACTTTAACGTGCCACCACCGATCCAGTGGTCCGACTAGCATCGATGACTCCAACCGACAACTCATCAAGACCACCATGCAGAGCCAGTCAAAATATTCTCATCAGCTTCCATCCAACCCTTGGCTCGGGCGCCTACCGACCCCGAGGTTGGGATCTTGCCGACCACATGGGATGAGGTCCCATGACCCATGCCGACAGACGAGACCTCGGTTGTTAGCCAACCACAGGCCTCTAGTCTATTCAGCCACGTGGGCAACTGATTAGAATCTTCCAACAAACTTTCAAAATATGGCCACTATCCATGTCTAACAACCCTAATTCGCAGAATAGTGGGCAGATTTGCTATCCTAACAGTCTGACAGATTGTGACTTGGCCTAATGGCTTACTCGGTTCAAACATACCGGCCTACAACTCCACCTCTATATAAAGAGGTAATAATGGGACCATTGAGGCAAGCTCAACTCCAAGAAAAACCCCCATTTGCACTCTTGTCCTTTCTCCTTCTCTCTCTTTTACTGTTCTCAAACTCCAGCTAACTTAAGCATTGGAGGGTCCTCCGCCAGAGAACCTCCGACGAGAGTGGGCTTCTATTGCAGGTTCTCTTCCAACATCCCAACTTCCAGATCGGCATTCGACCTCGGCCACATCAGCTTCAACTAGAGTCTTGCGGCAACAAAAATATCTAGGAGAGAAGAGGGACTTCGTAGTCATACATGTATGTTAACTACATTTTATCAAAGATGGCAAAGAAGATCCTTTGTAAGTTTGCTTAACATGCAAAGAATGTTGTATTGGCTTTTTAATCAATAAAATTGATGTAGCAATGTTCCCCAAAAAAAATTGCTGTAACACTGTCTCTCATTTGTCATAGTACTGTGTAGGAATATTGTCAGCTTCTCCTACTTGATGAACGTAAGCAATGAAAATTCAGTCCTACATCACATTCAAGATTACTTAATGACAAACTCCACATGATGAAGATGGCAAATGAAAAATGTTATTAATATATGTGTGATACATCCATCCTCTTTCATCCCTTGCAACCTGAGTCCACATCTAATAGATTCACAAAGCTTTAAATACTACACATATACCACTCTAGGAAGATATATGTAAATGTGTCGGATTGCAAGTCCACAGATCGGACAAACAGGCATTGAACTTCAGTAAACCAACAACAACTGCCACCCCCCCCCCCCCCCCCCCTTCCCCCACCCCCAACACCCACCCACCCACCAAACACACAAACAAAAACAAGAAACAAACAAACAAATTCATGGATGAAATATATTGCATATCACTTTTTTGAATCATGAAGTTCTTTGTGCTGGTAAGCACCAATAAAGTCAAAAACGTGTGCAGTGCAATAGCTCTATAGCTTGGTTCAAAAACTCCTTTCCCTAAATTAACCTTTACCCAAGACGCAGATGTATGTTATTTTATCTTACACCATTGTCCCAAATATTATTATGAAACATGAGTGCTTCCATTTTTGGCGTGATGCTTCAACCAAACAGTACAGAGCTATATTACCTTAAACTCTTTGGAAGTTATTAAAATTATGGGAACTATATACATGGTTGGCATCATCTCCATCTACTTGGTACTAGAAAAAAAAAAACTCACAACTTATTTCCACCCAAATTTTACTCTAAGCATCAATGTGTTCATGATGAACTATCATCTCTGAAAGAACGAGACAGTTATGAGTTATGACGTTACTGCAGACACCAGATATACGCCCCAACGATCATCAGAAACCCTTTATTGCAACTCTACCACAGCTAACACAAAATGCAGTAAGTTAAGCAGGCATCAGATCACATTACGCCCTTTCTTCCTTGTTTACTGGTCAATAACCAAAATGCGAACTGAATAGCTAACATTATGCACAATTAGCCATCTAACATCGAAAATTGATCCAGAAACATTAAAAACACACAAAATAAGAGGGCTGGAGAAGTACTAGAAGTGGAAGTAGCCAAGCGGAGAAGAGAGACCAGAAGCACCAAAAGAAGAGACATCTCCGTTCCGCCCCACGGGAGAGAAGAAAAACATCACCAGAAGCGGGGCCCAAACTCGACGGCCGGGTGGCCGGCAAGCCCATCCCCACAGCTCGCGGCCGCAATGCCCGCATGTCAGCCCGCCGGAGAAGGAAGAGGAGCGCGCTGGTGGGCCCCAGACAGAAACCCTAGCTCCAGCTGGATCTCCACCCAGATCCACGGGAAGACAGAGAGCGAAGTAAAGTAGCTTCTAACAACGGCTACGAACAAACTGGAGGCGAAGAAAGGAGAAACAATGCTCTTTTAAGCTCCACAAAATCGTAAATCTGAGACAAAAATAAAAGAAAACGAAAAAAAAATACTCATCTCTCTCTTCCCGTTATTTAGGGTTTTTCTTTTGCTTTTTATTTTTTATTTATTTCCATTTTTGTCATATGCATTTTGACAGGGGTCGATGCTTAAGCGGTGGAGTAATTAATGCTTAAGCGGTGTAACACGTTTGCGAGTGCTTCTTCGTGTGATCTTTTCCTCGGGAGCTCTCGGTGGTCGGTGCAAAGTTTGTTCGTGGAATTAGTCTTGACAAGTCCATCATATAATTTTCTCAAAAGAGTTATATTGCTGTAAACTCGTTATTGGCTGAAGAGAAGGGCGCTGCTTCTGGTTTGATAGATGGTGGATGGCTCAGCAGCCTTACGGTAAGTACTCTTCGTATTTTTAGGTAAAGCAGGCAATTGTACAGCTGTAAGAATTGAATAATGGCAACATATTTGGATTCCTATTTAGGAAACATTTGGTTGGTGGAAATTGGACTCCCCAACGATAATGAAATAATATTTTTTTTTCAACCATTTGATTAAAAATATTTATATTAATTTAATTTAATATATTAATTTTTAAAAACACAATCTTAATATTTCTTAATATTCAAATTTTTGAATCTAACTGCAAACCAATATATTGAAAAATTTGACCATTCTAATATCCATTACAATTTATTTTGATTCTAATCGTAAATCAAACATGATGTTATTGTTGGTCAATGGTAGGATTAGAAATGCAACTTTAAATGGTTAGCTTGAGAGAGATATAACCCACATGTAGGCTAACATGGATTGTTAAATTTTGATCTAATCTCCAGCGAGTCAACTAAGACCCACAAGTATTTGCATAATAAGTTTGTTCGTTGGGCACCTTATGCTTAGATTTGTTAATTGGGTTCTAGCATCCTTTAGTATCAAAGCATAGGATTGAGTGTCAATGGAACTGTTACAATGATATCATAGATGTCTCGAATTCATGACTGGGACGTAAATTTGGAGGCATGCTGAACCATATGCTGTGAAGACCCGAGCCTTATTTATATTGATAAGAGGTATCCTGAGCCTCATTCATACTGATAAAAAGTATCCTGAGCTTCATTTATGCTGAGCTGAAGCATACTTGATCATTTTCATATCAAGCTGAGATATTCTATACTTAGCCATCTTCATATCATGACAACTATCCACACCGTATAGAAAATGCCAAAAACAATAAATACCCCCATGTGGAAGCATATGAAAGCAAAAATCTCCATACACTCTCAGCTCTTGATTGACAGCCTATGCAATTAATAGGATGGACCCTCATGTACCATGAAGCGACGTCACTCACCCAACTCAAGAAGGCCAAAAGATCAGGCATGGTCTTTGAGGATATTTAATGAGGATATTCAAATCCTCCACTCAGTATATTGCCAGTAATGGCCTCCTCACTCCACGAAAATGATTAAGGGTTGAAATATCTCGTCTGCAATGACAAGTTCGACGGTGCTGCAATCTTGGAATTGTATGATGTCACAGCTATTCGACTAGCTATTCGACAGCTTTCTATATAAGCAATCAAAACCTCAAAGATCAGGTAAGCCAATCAATTTCTTTCAGAGAACTCGTTACTACTTTATTATTCTCTGAATCTGATTTTAGCATTGGAGGATCCTCGCCAGAGATATAACCTTCGATTTGAATATATTTTGTAGGTTACTCCAGCGTCAGCAATTCTGCATAAGGCTCAATCATCCTCTCTCCGATCTCGATCGATTTCGACAGCAACAGGAACTATTTGGTTTAGTTAGGCTTCGAAGACTGCATTTGGTTTGGATTAAGGTGGAGCAAGATCTTTTTGAACTTATTTTCTCCAACTATTACAATCAAATATTAGAAATAATTTCATATCTAAAAGGGATATTTTTGAATGTTAATCCTTATAAGCTTGCATATATAATTCTATATGTCCACTTTAATCTCATTCAAAATATTTTATTTAAATGAATATAGGGTTGGCAAAATATGATTTGATCTATCAATTCGATCCATATTCGATCTATCATAAACAGATTTGGATTTAGGTTAAACGGATTTGGATTATAAATAGGTCAATCTATTTAATCCATTTAATATTTGGATTGGATTTGGATTTTAGATATCTGATCTGTTTAACCCATTTAATATTCAGATCAGGTTGAGTCAGATAATTCATTTAATCTATTTAACCTATTTAATCTATTTAAAATCTATTTAATCTATTTCTGATCTATTTAATCTAACCTATTTAACCTGTTTAAAATCTGTTTAACCTGTTTAAAATCTACTTAATCTGTTTCTGACCTATTTAACCTAACCTGTTTAACCCATTTAACTCATTTAACCCATTTAACCTAATTTGATCTATTTAATAAATAAGTTAAACAGATCAAATTGGATTACCTGCTTAATAAACAAGTTAAGTTTAGGTTTAAATTTTTGATCGATTTAATAAATAGGTCAGATTTGGATAGATGATTTTTTGATCCGATCTGTATTGATCCGACCTGTACATGATCCGATCTGATCCAATTATCATTACTAAATCTATATTGGGTCGGTACTACTATGCTAATATTGGACTAATTTTTTTCGATAAATAGGAGTTGAAGGATTTCAGAAGGCCTAAATACTCAACCAATTGGGCCCAACGTTATTGGAGGCTGAGCTGGGCAAGCTTATGAGTCCTTTTTGTGGGTTTAAGAGAAATTCTTTGTGCACCACGGGTGATGCAGAAAATTCGATGTAGAGCGCATCACTTTATATGATTGATCCACATAGCCACCACTTTCTAACACACATTTAATACATGCAGTTTTATTTTTTATTAAAATTTGTATGATGAAAATATCTGTATCTTTTGAAAAAATTATCACATCCTGTGACATATTATGACTTCTTATATGCAGGATGTCATAATATGGCCCAAAAAATTATGACATCCTATGCATATTATGACATCATGCGTCAAATTATAATTTTCTGCATGCAGAATGTCATAATATGATCCAGAATATCATAATATGGCTCAGGATATCATAATATGGAAGAGATATTTTTGTCCAACCACTTTCTAATGCATATTTAATACCGTAGCTTTATTTTTCGTTTGAAATTTTAATAACGAAAATATCTCTGTTCTTTGAAAAAAATATGACATTTCGTGCATATTATGACATCCTGCATTATATTATGACATTCTATGGATAAAATTATAACTTTCTGGATATAAGATATCATAATATGGACATAAGATGTCATAATTTTTTAAAAATAGGATATTTACATCATTCAAAATTTTAAACGAAAAGTAAAGCTGCAAGCAATAAATACGTGTTGGAAAGTGATGATATCAGTATGCTGCCATTTTAGGCCTGTTGGGGCAAATACTCAAATTTTCTAAAGACTGACTAAGACGTCGAATGACTAAAGGCCTACTCTATTCCTCTCCAACTAACTCAAGAGAAATAGTCATTGGCTGTCTTCGAATATTAATGATATATGGACCATAACCGACTAAGTCACATTCAACCGGCTATCTACTTTACTACACAATTGACTTGGCAACATTATTCGATATCCAGCCGAATAAGATATGATACCTTATTTGGCCTCCAGTCGATTTATGGCAACTACGATCTTTCTCCGAAGACTAAAGATGAAAAATGGTTATTTGCCACGACATGAACATGACTAGCTACTTACAAATGATTCAGTAACTTCCATGATCCATGTTACGCATAATTGCATCAGTTATTCACACGTTCCCAAATTCGTGGAACAGAAGTTTAACCGCATGTCCATCTTCATATAAAGCGAGATAAGCGAAGGGAACTGGATAAACTAATTCTAAAAAAAAGAAAAGCTCTCATTTTGGCTTTTATCTATTCTCAAAATTCTGACTGATTTCATCATCGAAGGATCCACTATCGAATAACCACCGACCAGCAGACTTATCTTGCAGGTTCCTGCACCACACAAACAAGGTGCAACTCTCTCGATTCCAAGCCGAGTATCTCATCGGAGCTTTGCGACAACAGATTAGCGCGCTAGGAAGGAGCCATCAGTTAACAACCATACCAAAAATGAGAGCTCATAATATTTTACTAGCTCCACCAAGCAATCTTCTATCAGAAAGATCTTCCACCACCACCTATGGAGCTTAATTCCTCACATCCGGTCATTATGATGGATGCACAACAATTTGCTGCCTTAGTGCAGCAAGTTAAGATCTTAACGGAGGCAGTCCACAGTCTCCAGCAAACTACAGAACAGCAGCAGTAGCAACAGCAACCTCTAGTGGAGGAGCAGGCATCGCGCAAAGTGCCCTCAAGGCATAGCCGTCGTGCCTCACAGTGATCCTCTTCATCAGAGAAAAACCTACTCGATATTTCCACCATATCGAGTCACAGCCATCTCGACACTCCCACCATGCCACTCACCATCGTCGACGGTCTCCTCTCCCTTCTCTTCATTACAACTCAAAGAAAGGAAGCGGCCCCACTCACCTTCAAGTTTCTCGAGGGAGAATTCCACCCCTAGAATTTCTCAACAATAGCGGTTCGATGACCATGAGCACAAGCTTAGAAAATTGACCACCAACTTGCTCAGCCTCAAATGGACAACCGAGGTTCTACCAATAACTTTGGTATCCATACTTCTTCATCTTTCTCCCAACGCATTTTGGATGAGCCAATCTCGACTTGATTCAGAATGCTGCAAATAGAGCCTTATGACGGCTCTACCGATCCTATTGACCACTTGGAGAGCTACAAGGCTCTCGTGATGATTCAGAAGATATTCAATGCCCTCTTATATTTAGGTTTCTCGACCACCATCCAGAAAGTTGCTCGAGCCTGATATTCTGGGCTTCAATTGGAAACATTCATTCATTTGAACAACTGGAGCAATCATTCATGGCTCACTTCAGCATCAATAGGAGGATGCCACGAATGTCTGACGGTCTCTTTTCCATCAAATAGCATGAGGGAGAGACTCTACAAGATTTCATGGTACGTTTCAATATTGCCACGCTTGAGGTCCATGATCTCAATGAGGACATGACCATCTCGACCATAAAGAGGGAGCTTAAAAGTTCCAGGTTCTCCTATTTCTAGATAAGACACTTCTTCGGACATATGCTGAACTTCTCAATCATACGTGCAAATATATTTCGCGAATGAGGGCACTACTGACTGGCGCCAATTTGGAAGGAAATAGTCAGAAGAAGAAGCCAAAAAGAATGGGGCTTAAGTAGGACCAAGTCAGTTTTCAGCCAACAAGGAAGCCTCACCCCACTGACGGAGTCTAAAATCGAATAACTTCGGTTAAAGGTATGACTTCTATATTCCTCTCTTTGCTCCTCGTGTGTAGATTTTAATGAAGATCGAAGAAAAGAAGTACCTTCATCATCCACAGCCAATGAGGATGCCTCTGATGAGTCGTAATAAGAAGAAGTATTATTGGCTCAACCGCGATCACGATCATGACACTGAGCAGTGTATCCAGCTCAAGGATGAGATAGAACCATATTCCGATCGGACTATCTCAAAAATATTGCACGACCGTCCGGCCTGGCCTTCCACCGACCAACAACCTCGATCTCAATTCGAGAAAGTTAACAACAATCAACCGACGACAGGAGTCATTAATATGATCTTCGGAGGAATGCCAACTGGAGGGGCAAAATATCCAGAAGGCCCTTTCAAATGACAATGGGGGATATTAATTTTTTTTTTCTGATGAAGATCTGTCGGGAGTTCAAACTCTCCATGATGATGCTGTAGTCGTTTCAATGATTACAGCCAATTATGATGTAAAAAAGATACTTGTAGATAATGAAAGTTCAACAGACATTTTATTTACGACGCTTTCTCCCGAATGCAACTAACAACAAACCGACTAAGACCTACTAATTACCCTTTAGTTAGACTTTCTAGAGATTTTGTTAATGTAGAGGGAAAATAACTCTGTCGGTTACTGCTGGATGGTATCCCTAATAAAGTACAGTGATGATTGATTTTCTCATAGTTTGAGTTCCCCTAGCCTATAATGTTATGCTCGGATGGCCTGGTTTGAATAAATTATGGGCCATTATCTCTACATACCACCTTCTCATCCGATTTTCAATAAACAATAACAATAATGTCGGTGAAATGCAAGGAGATCAGCATTTAGCCTGATAATGCTACATGACAATAATTAAAGGAAAAAAGCCCTTGGAAAGTCTTTCCATCGACGGGCTAGATCAACATGAAAAAAAAGTAGAGGAGAACCTGCCGAGCAATTGATCTCAATACCATTCAGAGAAGAAGATCCGACTAAGGCTGTTCAAGTTGGATCTTCAGGATAAATTGATAGCCATCCTTCGATAAAATATAGATATTTTGCATGATCGACGTCAGATATGCTAAGTATACCTTCTGACGTAATTATGTATAGGTAAAATGTTAACTCTGCATGCAAACTTATTCATCAGAAAAAGAGAAATTTTGTCTCTGAATGATAAATGACGATTGATGAGGAGGTCGATAAATTATTGGCCACCAACTTTATTTGGAAAGCCTATTATCTCGACTGGTTGACTAATATGGTAATGATCAAAAAAATCAATGGCAAGTAGAGAATCTGCATCGACTATATCGATCTCAACAAAGTCTGTCCAAAGGATAGTTTTTCTTATAGAGAATCGGCCAATCAGTTGACGTCACGTCTGGACATCAACTTCTGAGCTTTATGGATGCATTCTCCAACTATAATCAAATTCGGATAGCTCTCGAGGATGAGAAAAAAATGGCCTTCATTACTGAAAAGGGTCTTTATTGCTATAAAATCATGCCATTCAAACTTAAAATATTGGAGCAACTTATCAATAGCTAGTAAATAAGATTTTCAAAAATCAAATCGACTGTAATATGGAAGTCTACATCGATGACATACTTGTGAAGAGCGATGATGATCTTCAACATATTACCGACTTAGAAGAAGCATTCGATGCATTAAAAAGGTACAATATGAAGTTGAATCTGACGAAGTGTGCTTTTGGCGTAACCACTAGAAAATTTTTTGATTTTATGATGATAAGCGAGGAATAGAAGCTAACCCAAAAAAGATCAAAACGATTCTTGATATGCAGCCCCCAACGAACAAGCATGATATTCAGAAATTGACGGAAAGAATAGCATCCCTCAGTAGATTCATTTCTAAATCGACAGAACGATGTCTCTCATTTTCAAGACTTTAAGACACATGAAGGACTTCACCTGATCAAACAAGTGCCAACGAGCTTTCGACGATCTGAAGATGTTCCTGAGCTCACCACCTTTGCTGACAAAATTGAACGCAGGTGATAAACTACTTATGTACTTAGCCGTTTCACATGAAGCAATCAGTTCGATTTTGATCCAAGAATGTGAAGAAATACAAAAGTCCATCTATTATACCAGTAAAGTTTTATATGGTTCCGAGATAAGATATTCTTGGATCGAGAAGACAATCTATACGATTATTCTCACAGTTTGATGACTTCGCCCATATTTCAAGCTCACTCGATAGAAATCCTAACCGATTTGCCTCTAAGATCTCTGCTACAGTGATCAGATATATCTAGAAGAATGGCAAAATGGATAATAAATTCAGTAAGTTCAATATCACTTATCAACTTCAATCCTCTATTAAAGCTCGACCTTAGCCGACTTCATTATCTAATGCACTATTTTTGAAGAAGATAAAGCAATTCGGGAGCACTCTCAAGAATTTTTCTCGAAACCAACATGGATATTATATGTTGATGGTGCATCAAATGCACAAGGTTGTGGAGTCGGATTTATTTTGACTAACGTCGAAGGAGTTGTCATCGAATATGCTATCAGGTTCGATTTCAAAGTTTCGAACAATCAAGCTTAATATGAAGCCCTAATAGTTGATTTAAAGATGATCAAAAAACTCAGTGTGAAGCACCTAAAAGTCTTCATTAATTCTCAATTAATTGTTGGACAAATCCGGGGAGAATATGAAGTTCGAGATCCGATTTTGGTAAGATATCTCTGCAAATTTCAAACAATAAAGTCATACTTTAACTATTTTGATATTTCCATATTCTTGCTCGAAAATATCCAAGTAGATTCTTTATCCCGACTAATAATTTCTAGTTGCAATGACTTAAAAAAAAAATTATTCAACACCTCGAATTTTTGAGTATCGATAATGATGAAGAAGTGCATCAAATTCAAGTCGGTCATGAACCGAGTTGGATCGACGTCTTTATAATTATCTATTGAATGGTATTTTATTGACAAACCCCACTGACACTCAATAACTAAAGCATCAGGCTTGTCAGTATACACTTATAATAAAAATTATATCGATGATCAGCCTCATTACCTTTGCTTAAGTGCCTTTCTCCTTCCAAAGCCGATTATACCCTTAGAGAAGTCTACAAAGGGATATGCGACAATCACCTAGAGGGCAAATTCTTATCTTATAAAATTCTTCGATAAGGCTATTATTGGCAGACTGTGCAGAAAGATGCTGCTGACTTGGTGTAAAAATGTGATCAGTGTCAAAGATTTGCCAACATACAACGACTACCATCAAGTCATCTTAAATTTATTTAGCCCCCTGGCCTTTTGATCAGTAGGGAGTCAACATTCTCAATCCATTTTCTTCAATGAGTGGACAAAGAAGATTTATCATAATCGCTATAGACTACTTTACAAAGTAGATGGAGGCAAAACTTTTAGCACAGATAATTGAACAAAGATAATAGACTTTTTATAGAAATCGATTATCTATCATTTTGGGCTTCCTCGAATAATTATCACGAACAATGACTGATAATTCAACAATACCAAATTTGAAGAATTCTGCTCTAAATTTTATATCACTTATTGACTAACATCAGTCGGACATCCGCAATCAAATGGAGAAGCTGAAGTAGCCAATAAGACCATACTCTAAGGCCTGAAGACAAGATTGAATCAAACTAAAAGATTATAGTATTTTCTGATCCTACCAAACTACCCCTCAGATCCCGATCGGAGAACCTTCATTTAATTTAGCCTTCAAAACTGAAGCAATGATCTCTGTTAAAATCAGTCTACCATCCATGAGGATAGAATACTATGATGAAGCAACGAATACTAATCGATGATGAACCGACTTAGACTTGCTTAAAGAGACAAGAAGGCAAGCTCAACTAAGGATGGCGGCATGCTAACAGCGAGTCGCTCGATACTATAACTCTCGTGTCAAGCCAAGAATTTTTCGATTGGGAGATTTAGTTCTTCGAAAAGTTGAAGTATCCAAGCCTACCAAGCGAGAAAAATTATCCTCCAATTGGGAGGGCTCTTATAGAATTTCGAAAGTTCTCCAATCAGGGACTTATAGAATCACTGTCTTGGACGATATGAAAATTTCTCAGATTTGAAATATCGAGAATCTATGAATGTATTATCAGTGAGTTATAATAATTTAATTCATCTCTTCCATTCACTGTATTTTTTCTGTGCTAAAATGTTTATTCGGTGAATAACCAAAGTTTGTGATCGATTGACCCTTCGTCGCACTAGCATGATTGATTGATACTTGGTCATGAAAGAATGGTCAGATTAAATCCGACATTTATGTTAACTGGCTAATACCCAATTAACTAAAGGGCCGAATATACCCCGTTATAATATAATGATGAGTACTTGTCAAGTTTGATAGCTACTTTGACAACCATCTATACTCCGAGAATGTGAATTAACGAGATACTCTATCAAAAATCGATGACTTTTCGATGAATATCTCAACTATTATGTGTTATCTTCCAAGAAAGATACTTGAAATATTTTCATCACTTAATAGATCCTTTCTCTCTGATGATAATCGACTGTTTACCAAGAAATTTTATTCCCGATGGTAATTACATCAGAGTCCTAATATTATTGAAGGGAGATGACTATCTGTTAATGACAACCTTAGAGATTTTAAAAGCAAAAACAGAAAGTTAGGATATAAGATGAAATAGAAAGTTCATTTCATTACTGAAAAAGTTTTTACATTCTCGGTTGCAGACCGAATACAAAAGTAAGCAGAAAGAAAACCTAAGAGTCTACATTGGGAGCCAGAGCAGCTTCATCGATAGTGGTATCTTCTTCTTTTTCAGGAGGCTGTACCCCACTCAAATCTATCTTAGGGTGTAGCTGAGACATGATATCCATGCAGTCCCCAAAGCTGACCTAGTATGCTGTAGTCGACCCATTTGCGAGATCTTCTTCATAGGCCTGAGAAGCTTTATACTCGACCAGTGCTCGAATAGCTGCATCTTGGGTCCGAGTTTCTGCTACCACAGCTTTCTCTTTTGCCTCTTGAGTAACCCGCTCGGCCTCCTTCTACTTCTCCCTAGCCTCGATCCTGATTATTTCGGCCATATCTACATCTTTTTTAGATCAGCAATAACCCCTTGAAGTTGCTGATCTCATCATCCGACTTTATTTCTTGGCTTTCAACCATGAAAGGTCTTCTTGATGCTTCTTCTCCCACTTCTCAGTGGCTGGAAGAAGTTTCTCTACGACCCCTATCCGAGTATTGGTAGTTTGAGCCACGTCCTGCAAAGATCGACTAAGCTGCCCAAAGTTGGACAGCCCCTCATAAAAATTGAGGTACCGTGAATCAACTACAAAATAAGAGGAAAAGTTTGCTAAGTACAAAAGTCAGATATAGGAACTCAAACAAAAATAGTCGAAAGTGTAATTACCAAAAAAAGCGATTTATAACACCCCAAGACAATCTCATCCAAGAGGCGTGATTTTCTTTCCTCCTAGCCGGCTGGGAGCATGACCATCTTCATCAACTCTTGAGTAAGCCGACAGTCTTCCAATGCCTTCACATTACTAGGGACATGCATCCCCATTGCAATGAACCCTTAGGCATAGGAGGGGCTTGATCCTTAGGCTCCGATGTTTGTGGAGCCTTTCCTTGGCCAGCCACTGATGAAGCTCGCGACGACCCAGCCTCGACGGACACCTATCGACGAAGTGGAACATGGATAGAAACGGAACGGCCCTAGTCAATGCATCTCCAATGATGATAAGATCGTCATCATCCCTCGACAAACCAGCCTGAGGTTCTCTTGCTGTGGGAATAGGTGGAGGCGAGGAAGATGCTAGTGGTGGAGCCGACCTCGATGGAAGAGAAACTTCTCGATGCTCCACCGACAATGATGGAGCATGCTTCTTTCTTGGGACCTCCTCAGAAGACTGTCCTTGAGCATCCTGATGGGCTGACTGCTTCCGAATAGCTCGTCGGATGGATTCAGCCGTTAGCTACATCTCTGCAAAATCGAATAAGTACATAGTTAGTCTCAATAGAAACAAACATGATATATATATATATATATATATAT
>KE504840.1:797963-811245 GCA_000441515.1 Elaeis oleifera
ACGGAGTGTACGTACAGCAGATATATATATATATATATATATATATATATATATTCAGTATACCGACAAAGAAGGAAGTCCTATCGAGGGTGTTCATCGGACTCAATTCAACGTCGTACAAGACTGCTCCGAAAGAAAGCATGTTGCTTTGGGACTTTGACGTCAAGCAACATTTGATAATGTTCTTTGTCGCTCTCAAGCACAATGTCATTTTTATTCGAGGAAAGATCAGGAGCAGCCCAGACAGTGTGAAACCCCCGTGGATGGTCGGTAGAGACAAAAAAAATTTGTTCTTCCATCCATGAATAGAAGACAGAAGCTCGATAATAAATTGATGATGGTATCGGAGACCGAAGAACCACCATCTTGTTTTCAAGGATGTTTTTTAAACAAATAAGGCTCAAAAAGAGAAGGTCTTGGAAAAATTTGGAGAAGACTATAGAGGACGATGAATGAACAAAGAATCTAAATAGAATTCGGCACCAATTGCATTGGAACCATTCGGCACAAGTTGAATATATTCATGATAAAAGGGTGGAGAGGAAACTGATGGCAAGACTTTAAAAATTTTCGTAAATGACAATGTGACCATCTGGAGGAAGGGTCACATGACCATTTCGATCAGAGGTTGACTATCACATTGCTCGAAAACAATCTGAACTCCACGGGGTGAAGAACCTTCCTCGAAATTATTTTGAGAAAGAAACCACTCTATCTACAAGTTGTGGTCCTGAGAATCTTGATCTCCGACCAAGTTCTCACCACCTAATTCTACCCCAAACATCCTATGGTCAAGATCGACAACAACGAGAATAAAAAAAGAGTCCTTGAGCCTATAGGAGGAACTAAACAAAAAGAAGAACAAAAGTAAACTAGCTACGAGGGGACATGTCTACTGGCTATAAGAAGAAAGGAAGAAAGAAACCTCTTGGCTGTTGCGACTTGAATAGAACTTCCTCCAACCCACGGCTGAGAGCAATGAAGCAACAGAACGTGGGCACTGGAGAAATGAAACAAAAACAAAGTCTTTCTGTCAACGAAGGTCATGTTATTTATAGGAATGAGTAACGGCCTAGATCAATGCTCAAAAGCCCGAGTAACCCAGAGATGTTGACAAGTGTCCATCATCTCAACTGATTATTTCGCAGCCGTTCGATGCACTACCGGTAAGATTCTACCACGTAAGCTCAATCGGCAAACGATAACTTGAAGCCAATCTGCTCTTGACATGTGGCCAATGATCTGTTCGAGAATCGATAATCGAATCATTTGATCTCTCGTAATAAATACGAAAGATCTTTTCACAATCTGTGCCATAATCGCCGTACGTCCTCCGGAATAATAAATCGGCGGCATGGCTTGCGAAGCAATAATAAGAATGCACTCTTCACGAAATGATAAAATGCCAGCTGCACTTTATCAAGGTGGCAATAAATATGAATGAAGTGACGACGAACACAATGCTAAGTCCAAAAAAACTCTCATGGCCTGATCAATTATATTATTCAGGCATGAGGGTTGGAGGATAAGTGTTGGGACAAATACTCAAATTTTTAAAATTAATTAACATATCGAATGATTAAAGGTCTATTTTGCTCCTCTCCGACTAACTCAAGAGAAACAGTTATTGATTATCTTCGAATATTAATGACATATGGACCACAATCGAGTATGTCACATCCAACAGGCTATCTACTTTACTACATAACTGATTTGGCAATATTACTCGATATCCAGCTGAATAAGATATGACACCTCATTTGGCCTCCAGTCGAGTTATGGCAATTACGATCTGTCCTCTGAAGACTAAGGACGAAAAAACGGTTATTTGCCCACGATGTGAACATGACCAGCTGCCTACAACTGATACAGTAACTTCCACTATCCACGTTACGCATAATTGAATCAGCTACTCCCACGTTCTCTAAATTTGCGGAACAGAAGTTACAACCATATGCCCGTCTCCATATAAAGGGAGGTAAGTGGAGAGAATCGGATAAGCTAATTCTAAAAAAAAAAGAAAGATTTTATTTTGACTTCTATCTGTTCCAAAATTCTGACTGACTTCATTATCGGAGGATCCATCATCGAAAATTATCGGCCAACAGATTTATCTTGCAGGTTCTTGCACCATATAAACAAGATGCAACTCTCTTGATTTCAAATCGGATATCTTGCCGGAGCTTTGCAGCAACATGGCCAAACAATGATTCCCTCATCTTCACCCTAATCTCTTTCTCCCAAACGTGTCCATAAAGCATCAACTTGACAATCTCCAGTGCAGTTGAATAAAACAACCTTCCCTACGCCTGGACATTGGAGTCCTCTCGAATCATGCACAGGTTGTAGGTATCTTAAGATTACCAGTACCATAAACGTTTGGCCGGCCCACTTCCTTATCACGGTGGCCGCCCAAACGCAGGGCATTCGCCAAAATTCGCGACTTCACTCGTGATAGCCATCGCCAGCAACTTCACACGTGTTGCGTGGGGCGATGCTTCCGAAAGCTTCCACCAGCGGGTGCCATCCCGGAGGGATCGTCAAACGCGTCCCCTTTTCTACTTCCGACGCGTGTCCATTTCGGGAGGGACACGCGGGTTCTTCCCATTGGCATACTTCTGAGCGTTGAAATCGGGAGCGTCTCCAGCTTGGACAAACCCGACCGCCCGTTCAAAAGAATGGAGCAAGTAATCCCAGCCGCAGGTTATCCAACCGCTCATATGTGAACGCGTGGCTTTAACGACGCGCAAAATTGCCAACCCAACGCATCCGTCGAGATCTCGAGATCTCTGGCCCGTATATAGAGGCCTCGCTCTCGTCCACTCGTTACCTTATGATCTGTTAGGTCGAAATCAAATCGTGAACGCGACCACCGAAATTTAGATAGAGAGGGAGAAGCGAGAAGGGAGAAGGGAGAAGGGAACGATCGGAATGGCGTTGAATTTGGGTCACCAGATCGGAGTGCTCTGCGGGACGCCGGTGGCGGATCAGGGCGGCGAGCAGCCGGCGCCGGCGAGCGCTGCGGCGGTGTTGAAGCCGCAGGTGCCGCTGGCGAAGCTGCGGTGCCGGCGGTTGGGGGTGGGGAGATCGACCAGATTTCGCCACCGGTTAGTCCCTGTCGGTCGCCGGTTCTGTGGGCGACGCACCCCGACCTGTCGGTGGCGTGCCAGGCGCTGGTGACGGACGCGGCGGCGGAGACGGCGGAGGATGAGGTGCGGGAATACGGCGGAGGGGTGGAGATGGGGAAGGGAAGGGGGTGCCGGTGTACGTGATGCTGCCGCTGGACACGGTGAGGCCGGGGGAGGCGTGAACCGGCGGAAGGCGATGAATGCGAGCTTGCAGGCGCTGAAGAGCGCTGGGGTGGAGGGGGTGATGGTGGATGTTTGGTGGGGGATCGTGGAGCGGGAGCGGCCGGGGGAATACGATTGGGGAGGCTATGCCGATCTGATGGAGATGGCGAGGCGGATCGGGCTCAAGGTCCAGGCCGTTATGTCCTTCCACCAGTGCGGTGGAACGTCGGTGACTCTTGCACGTGCGTGTCCTTTTCTCCACCGCTCTCTAATCTTTAGCTCTTTCCATCTGTTTTTTTTAAAAATATTTTCCCTTTTATTTGTTCTTTCTATATATTTCTCTTTGCCCTTTTTTCCTTCCCGTACGTCTGGGTGGTCGGGCGCGCGGAGAGGCGACACGGCTGCTTGCGTGCCGGCAACGGCCGGGTCTCGTGCGCTCGGTAGTTTTGCGGATTCTGTACCACGTTGTTTAATTTTAACGCCATGATGCATTATTCTCATTTTTTAGACGTTGGATTTCGTTGGATGAATATAAGGTAACTTGATCTTATCGAACGGTCAAGGGGCGAACTAGAAACAGGGAATGCCACGATAGAATCTTCTTGAAAAACAGTACTCGGAGAACTGGAAGAAAACAACAACCGTCCAGTTGGGACCGTAGAACTTTGGAAAAAGTGAAACTTTTAGTTGTTTGTTATAAGAAAGTTTGTCATCGTAGAACCTTCCAATATCCGGGCCTTTAACGTGCTGAAAGTATCCGTTCCCTTGTACATGGTCCATAAAAGAGGCACGGTAACTTGCTTGCTTAATTTGGTGAGTAAATCAAACAGATGTTGGATCATGAGTTCAGTTTGGTCCACGGATCCACTGTACGTGATCAAACTTCATTTATTTGATCACTTTCCCTTGCTCACGGATGTTTCCCGGATTTATTTGATCACTTTCCCTTGCCCGCGGATGTTTCCCGGATAGAGTGGTTCCGACTTAATCGAGTAGAGCCGGTTCTAACCAATAATTTTCTTGCAACGATGATATTATATCAAATTTATTATAATCTAATAAAATTTATATTTATTAATTATTATATATTTATTAATTTTATAATAATATTTATATTATTTATCGATTTTAATTTTAATTAGGACGTTACAAATTTGTCCTGATATCACCGTTGGCAAGGGTAGCAACCTGACGAGGAGAGGTTGCTAACGTAAACGGCTTTCTCACGGTTCTCGAATTCCGCAGAAACATGTGATTCATCACGTGATTTTCGTGTTTGTTCACGTGGGGCTCTAGCGTCGCATCTAGATGTTAATCTGTTGTCATGGGATACTGTCTAAAATCGTGATGCGGGTGCAGGATACCGCTACCGAGATGGGTGGTGGAGGAGATGGAGAAGGATCCGGACCTGGCCTACACGGACCAGTGGGACGTCGGAACTACGAGTACGTCTCTCTGGGCTGCGACACCCTCCCCGTCCTCAAGGGCCGCACCCCCATCCAGTGCTACGCCGACTTCATGCGCGCCTTCCGCGACCGCTTCCAGCCTCTTCTTGGCTCTACCATCGTCGTACGTCTTCCCCTTCGCTCATCACTACCGTCCTTTCATCATCAGACTTCGAATCAGATCAAATCTAATACATCGATACTTTCTTCTTTTTTATGTGTCACCAGGAGATACAAGTTGGGATGGGGCCCGCAGGGGAGCTCCGATATCCATCGTATCCTGAGCTCCACGGCACCTGGAAGTTCCCCGGCATCGGCGCTTTCCAGTGCTACGATAAGGTATTTATTCTTTTGGATTCTGATTGAGATATATATATTGCCAGAGTGTGATCGGATCTCACCCGA
Source organism: Elaeis oleifera (assembly GCA_000441515.1). Classification (NCBI taxonomy): domain Eukaryota; kingdom Viridiplantae; phylum Streptophyta; class Magnoliopsida; order Arecales; family Arecaceae; genus Elaeis; species Elaeis oleifera. The sequence goes on from KE504840.1 coordinate 803,104, forward strand.
AACTTCGCTTTTGGTCGTATTGCAGTATACGCTGAGCAGCCTGAAGGCGGCGGCGGAGGCGGCGGGAAAGCCGGAGTGGGGCCATGGTGGCCCTTCCGACGCCGGAGGCTACAACAGCTGGCCGGAGGACACCCCCTTCTTCCAGCGCGAGGCGGATGGAAGGCCCTTATGGCGAGTTCTTCCTCACCTGGTACTCCCAGATGCTCCTGGACCACGGCGAGCGCGTCCTCTCCGCCGCGACTTCCATCTTCCACGGCGCCGGCGTCAAGATCTCCGTCAAGGTTGCCGGCATCCACTGGCACTACGGCACCCGCTCCCACGCGGCTGAGCTCACAGCCGGCTACTACAATACCCGCTTCCGCGACGGTTACCTCCCGATCGCGCAGATGCTAGGCCGGCACGGGGCGGTGTTCAACTTCACGTGCGTGGAGATGCGGGACGAGGAGCAGTCCGGGAGGCTTGCTGCCGGCCGGAGGGGCTGGTGCGGCAGGTCGCGGCGGCGGCTCGGGCGGCCGGGTGGGCTCGCCGGGGAGAACGCGCTGCCGCGGTACGACGAGACGGCGCACGAGCAGATCGTGCAGACGGCGGTGCAGGGCGAGGAGATGAAGGCGTTCACGTACCTGAGGATGGGACCGGCCTTGTTCCAGCCGGATAATTGGAGGCGGTTCGTGGCGTTCGTGAAGAGAATGGGGGAGGGAGGGAAGGTGGAGGGCGGTGCCGGGAACAAGTAGAAAGGGAGGCGGAGAAATTCGTGCACGCCACCGGGCCGCTGGTCCAGGAGGCCGCCGTGGCGTTGATGAACGGCTGAAACTAATGGTAACGGGGTACAGTGTATTTAATTGTATCCTTTATGTGTAACATTGGGGTATTCCATAAGTGGATGTAATTACAATGGAGTTGGATCATTACAGTGAAGTTTGGATTTTAGGGGTGTGAAATGATCAAATTATTGGCGCATATTATCTAATGAAAACGTTTGTCGTCTTTTTTTTTTTTACTTTTATTCACTGCTTCTATATTCAGCGATGAGTTCTTATTATCTGAGTATCTTTTTCCCCATGATATAACACAAGCTCCAATTCTAGCTGCAGTTTTTTCCCTTCTGAAATGTGGTGAAATTACTGAGCTTATAATTGTAAAAATGCTTAGAGACTTGGCTGCAAAAAGAAATCGAAGAAAGGGGATGGATTATTTTTTTCATCCTTCCTTATTGCAATGCTTCTAATTTTCTAAACATGATTAAAAGTGCAATATTTCTGGATTAGATTGAGAATTATGACTTGCCTTCACGTCCATGAACTTAAGATATCAATATGTAAAATCTCCCAGAATCTTTCAATAGTCATAGAGACGGTGCTCCGCATGATATTGCTAAAGTCAGGGGCAACATGAGAAACAACCCAATTGGCTGCATTAATAGCTTCCTTGTATATTTGACCTACTTCAAAGGTTGAAATCAATCAAATCATCTTCCATCTGTATCAGCTTAATAAATAGTAAGTCCTATCCACATGCCTATCCATATTGTTCATCCAACCAATGACCATCTTGAAGTTGCCCTCTTTTTTGGGTGGGTTTTGGTTCACTGATTCTTAGGAGGCTCCACTTGGCGTCACATGATGCTGGTGTGTTTCAAAATATTGTGTGAACCGTGGGTTCATGTTCATCACAGGACGTGACACTTTCTTTTGATGGTTCTACATGTGACCCCAGCTTTTGGTTTTTTATCTGCATACTAGTTTACTAATTGATTAATAATTTAATTTGAATCTAACGTTCTTCAAGTTCCTTGTTGAACCTTGCATTTCTTTTATCTTTTGGCGCGACAATCTTATATTCCCATCACGTCAACAAGCTTCATGTGAAGTTGGCAAAAAGCGCCAAAGCCCCTAGATCCCACTAGGAAAAAAAAAAATTCAACAGAGACTAATGCATCTTTGCTTTTCTAAAAGAGAATTGCTTATATATCCTCAAAAACCACAAATTGCTTACAAATTTCTAAATCAAATTTAATATGAGGTCGACAAGCATTGTTGACTTCACTCTGCATAGAATGTCTTGCGAAAAAAATATAGTAAATTTTATTAAATATTAGAATACTCATATGTCTCGAGTCACAAGCTTCATATACAGTTGGTAAAGCTGGCTATCTTTATAATATATAATGTAGGAAGATTAGTTATTATATTCCTGAATGGACAATCAATTTTTCCACGGATCCCTAATCTATAAGCTTTATATAAAGTTGGATATGATATACTTTTGTGTGCTCAATAAATATCGAAATTTATTTATGGAAGTCCCTATGAGGTTACAAATTTGTTCCTCTAGAGGAGCACTCTATTGGAGAAATATGAGATATACAACTGATTACTTTGATTAATTATGACCCCATCAAGTTTAACCTACAAGAGTCTCTCTCTCTATGTGGGTTCTCAGGTTTCCAATGAGCTCAAGAAAATCACCATTAAATTTATCCCCAAATATCAGGGCACCGCTGATCAAGAAACTTACCTAAGAAGACAAAATATAACATGTATAAAACTTGAATTTCTTTAATTTTGCTCACACAATATTACATGTCTTAACCAGAGACATAACCTAGTTTTGATCAGTGCAATAAGTAAATAAATAAGTAAAATTGTACATAATTTACACTAGATGTGAATATAAGCAAAGTTGTACATGACAACAAGAACCTAGCTCCAACATAGGGATGTGGGGGTCTACCACCATCTTGACTTGAATTTGTCTAGTTTAATGACGCCGAGTTCAAACTTGAGTTTGGATTTGTCCATTTAAACAAAGTGATAGTCAACTAGAATTTGTCTAGATTAAGAAGACTAACTCTAGTCTAACTTAAACTAACCCAAAATGGGCTTGACCAATATCAAGGGACTAAACTTGACTAATTGGATAAGGATTAGTGGAGTAATTCTAGCATGAGCTTAACCAGGGTCATAGGACGGACCCTGTTTGAATTTCACTGAGGTTAGAGAACTAATGCCGGTGTCGGCTTGATGAGGATCAAAACACTAGTCCTGACTTAAATTAATTAGGATTAGATGACTCATCCTGGCACAAGCTTGACTAGAATCAAAGGACTAACGTTAGCTTGAAGTTGACTAGGGTCATACTAACTTTAGCTTGGATTTGATCAAAGTTGGACGACTAACTCTAGCTTGAAGAAGATGGATTTAGAGGACTACTCAAATTAAACTTAACTCATGTGAAAGTACAAAGTCGTGCATGAGCTTGACAAGGATCAGGGATTAATCCTAGTATGGATCTGACCAGTGTCAGAGAAATAACCTCACTTGGATTTGACTACAGTCAAAGGTCTAACCCAAGGCACTTGAGAACAAAGGCCACAAACTAGGGCTTGAGGGATCGACTTAGCAACTATTCTATATACGTGAGTTCAGAGGACTAAACTCACATCTTGCACGTTGGACTTAGAGGACAAAGTCCAAATTTGGCTTCGAACCATCGACTAACCTAAATTTGATTTAATTAAAGTTTAAAAAGGACTCTCTCTCATCTAGCTTAATTAGTGTTAGGGGATTGATCTGATTTTAACTTGATTTGGTAAGGGCTAGAGGACTAGTTCTAGTTTTGATTTAAATCTAGTTAGAGACAGAGAACGAACTCTAGTCGCATAAAGAAGACGGTTGCTGAGGCCGAGGGTTTGAGTTGGTAACCTTCTATATCTTGGTTTCATGGTCTAGATTTGGTATAAAATGTGGTTTGATACTTTAAGCATCCAAATTTAGTATGGATTATTGCAATAGCTCGATTCAATTCGATTGATCATGTTTCACTTTATTTTTTGAGATCCAAATTGAATTTGGCAATCACAAGGTTTCATGCTTAATTAATTAATTCATCATACTCTTGGATTTTGATTTAAATTCACTTCACATCTGTTACTTTTAGTATCTATGTGGATTTAATCCTCCGTGGCTTATCTTTAATGCCTTTAGGTTTGAGTTGAGACTGCGTCCTTCCTGATGGATCTAATCCTTTATTATCTAATTTAACTTTTAAGCTTACCCAAGTAGGGTTCCATTTCCTTAAACCCAACTCATGTGTCCAGCCACCGGTTTACATTAAACCATTTTGATTTGATCAGGGTCCTTCACTGGAATAGGCTCTTCTCATGGCTTGTTTAGATCCGTGTTAATTTGCATACATTACATATATATTCACAAGTTTAGAAGCCCTTTATACTTGGCATTGAGAAGTCATATAAGTGATGACTCTTTCAAACTAGCAGGGCCGGCCTTGAGATAGGTCGAACTAGGTGACCGCTCCAGGCCCCATATGAGACTCTCGCCTCCCATAACATCAACAGAAAAAAAAAAACGATTGTTTTCATTTCATTTCTCTGAAAGTGCCAGGTATTTTCTCTGTTGACGGTGAAAACATGTTCGGCCTCCTGACACAGATCGCTCAGCGAAACTTTCTCGGCACCTCGCTAGCCTACGCCAACCGTTCGATCAGATTCTCAAAGAGAACTGTCCTGATTACATCATCGCCGATATGTTCTACCCGTAGACTGTCAGCCTCGCAAAAGATCTCAATATACCGCTGCTTTTCTTCCATGGCATTAGCTTCCTTATCCTCTGCATCAACCGTAGCATGCACCACCCAAACTTCCCTCTTGAGACCCCGCCCGACGATTCCAAGATCATTGTCGTCCTCGTCCTCCCGCATCGCATCGAATTGAAGCGGTCGCAGATCTCAAATTTATCCAAAGTTAGCTCCTTCTTGAGTGATCTCTTCCATCAGCTCCGTGAGGCTGAGATGAGCTACTCCGGCATTGTTAGTCAACAGGTTTTACGAATTCAAGCCGGACTTTGCCGACCACTATAAGAAACTCACCAAAAGAAAGGCATGGCACATCGGTCCGGTGTCGCTCTGTAACAAAGACTTTGATGAGAAGACCAGGGGGACACGGTTTGATCCCATTTTAAAGTATGATAATTTTAACAAAAAAACCTATTTTTCATTTGGCCTCAGGTTAAAAATATGAAGACCGCCCTGCTGAGCTACATTTTAGCAAACTGGGCTAATATTTCGGCTTGAAAACCATAAAGAGATCGCTTTAGAATCTGACCTCCTTCGTAGTAAAGTTATTTAACCATCAAATATTGTGGCTAAAACCATTTGAGATCGGGTTGGCAGCTACCTCTTAAGAAAGTTCAGAATTTGTAAAAGTTCAGCTGACAGAACTCAAACAAGTTTCAAATACAAGACCGAGTCAGCTCTCTCCTGTCGCTCGTTGTTATGAGCTTGTTTGTTTTATGTTTCAAACATATGACCAAGAAAACTATTCCAGTCCTGTCTCCCATTGCTATGAGCTTATTTGTTTTCTTTCCTTTCAACTCTGCTAAGCATCGAAATGCCGCTAGCCTCTACCCATGTTATGTTCAAACCTCTGAACAAGCTGAAACCATTCACTTTGAATCACTTGGAATGATTACGACGGGGTACCACTTGACCTTTCTATAGGACTTCTCTAATGCTACCCTAGAATTGGATAATACCCAAATTTATGACTTTATATGGGTATTCTTTTCTCAAGTAAGAGGACACAGGCTACATGATTTTGGAGAGAACATGGTTTCAGAAAAACTTCTGGTCATAGTTCTTTTTGGAGTCTCCCTAGAACCATAAGTACCAGATTTTTTGTAAATATCAAATGATCCCACATTCTGCTTATTCTTTCTTATAAAGTGGGTCAAACTCTTATTATATCAGTCAGTATAGACTAATATAAGAGTTCAGACCCATCTACATCCATTCAGAATCAAGTCCTATCGGCTATCGGCCCTTCCTAATGTCCCATTCAAGCTAGGCCGCCCTTGAGAACTTCTAATCTGAGCCTGAGAAATTTATACCGCGTTGACACGAATTCTTGATTTAGACTCCTTTATTGTTTTCTGATACTCTTCATATACTGATCCAATTCTTTGAATTCCACCCAAATTGAAACTATTTTAAGCCATGTTCAGAGCCGGCCCTGGGGCGGCCCCAGGCCCTGATTTTTTTTTGGTAACGAAACATCATTCTTCCTCTCTAGAGTCCCGACTCTTAACGGCTCCCAAGCCCCACTTTTTAGCTCTCGTCATCTTGATTTCTCCCGTAATTTTCATTACGCCTTTCTCCCTATTTTTTTTTGGATAACCAACATCATTCTTCCTCTCCGGAGTCCCGACTCCCCAACGGCTCCCAGCAAAAGCTTTTTAGCTCTCGTCATCTCGATTTCTCTCGTAATTCTCAATTCTCATCCTCTCTCGTCGCCTTGCAATGCCTCCCTTGATTTTTTTCCTATTTTGCTATTCACCGATGGTTCTTCCATGCTTTGGGCATAAAAAATCAGATCAAAATCCGTCAAAAAACTCAAATAAATCTCTTCAATCCTCCTCTTTCAATCTGCTATGAATTTTAAACTTGATTTTTTTGCTGATTTATTGTTAGAAAATTTTTAAAATCTTAGTTCAGCAAGTTCCCCCTATTTTTCATTTTTTTTATCTTTCTAGCACTGTTGGGCCGCCGCCGATCATCGGATCCTGTGGTTGTCGCTATTCGGTCATCGGGAACGCCCCTTCAGTTGTGGGCGCTGATAGTCAGGAAGGAGGATCTCTCTTGTAGTCTTGCCTTAGAAACGAGGAATAAGTTCTTTGTTCCGTTAAAAAATAAAAAAAGATCCCTGTTTTATTGTGGAAAAAAAAGAAAACAAGAAAAATAGATCCACAGTCCATACAAAAAAAAAAAGAAGAGAGAAAGATGGTCCACATGTTCCATTAAAGAAAGAGAAGTTGAGTCCTCTATTTACCGTAGAAGAAAAGAAAGAAAAAAAAAGAATGATCCATAATCTATACAATAAAAAAAAATAATCCATACAATATAATTACATGGATTTATTAATTATGATTTGATTGATTTAGGCATATGAAATTTGGCCCGTCTACGTGAGAGTCTCAATCAATGGGTCAGAATCTTTGTATACGATGAAATATATTTAATTTTGTACACCTAAAACTTACTTTTTTAAATAAATATAATCATGATCTTTATATCCATTTTATTTTCTGGATTATTTGTGGTTTCACTTCATTTTCCTGTTTCTTTTTTACTATATCTTATTCTTAAAGTAATTGATTAATTGTCATATTTATTTTTAAATTTAATTTTTATTATAATTACAGTAGCTTTTGCTCAAATTTGTTCCATCAAAATATCTTCAAGCAAGTTCTATTATTCTATCAAAAGACTTTAAATCAGGTTCTATTGTTCTAAACTTCAAATTTATTGATTATTAATTTTAGCTAATATCTATTATTTTATTTATAAAAATGATACTTAGAAAATATCCTTCGGGTTATGAAAAACTTAAGAAAAAAAGAAACAAGAACAATTGACTCAATCATTAAAAGGAGGTTTTGATAAATTTATTATAAGTAAAAAAAGTGATGTAGTTGAAATTTAAATAATATTGCTAGTAAATTGTCAATGAAAATACAAATGTTATTTATGAATTGGATAATGATAATAATACTAATGATAATACTAATAGCATGGATGATCTCATTAATGATGATAAAATTTAATGAATAAAAATTAAGTGAATCAAATACTTTTGACATTTATGATCCTAGAAAATGGGATAGTTTTGATATAAATTCTAAAGATTTATTAATTAAAATAATCCTAAAAGAGATATTAATATAAAATTTTTCTTGATCAATATAATAGATATTTTTCTTTAACCCATTACGATCGAACTTTACCAAATGGAGAACAACATGACCGAAAATGATTAGTATGTTCAAAAAACTAGACAAATTATTTATTTTGTTGTAAGCTATTTAAATCGAATGATAATAGTAGTAGAAGTCAATTAGCAAGTAATGGCTTTAGAGATTGGAAACATCTTAGTGAAAGACTTAAAGCTCATGAAACTAGTAATGATCACATTCATAATATGACCACTTGGATTGATTTGCAGAATAGATTTAAAAAAAATCAAACAATTGATAAACATATTCAAGAGCAAATTAATAAAGAAAAAAATATTAAAAAAAGTACTATTAAGAATAGTAGCTGCTGTTAAATTTCTTACTCAAAGTTCTCTAG
>KE504840.1:812887-851890 GCA_000441515.1 Elaeis oleifera
GAAGAATTATTGTCAAATATTGATTACAAAGAAATTATAAAAAATTTTGCCTTACAAAATGTACGTAGATTAATTTTTTAATGATAATTAATATTTAAATATATTAATTTTAATAGAAAAGGCCTCATTTTTTATTTGGCCCCAGGACTAAAGAATGTCAGGACTGGCCCTGGCCATGTTAGATCCTATTACTGCAAGACTCTGGTTCAAGGTGAGTGCAGTGACGGTCGAACTCCTTCCAACTTTGGAGCTTGGCTTTAACTCGAGGATTGAAGCACCAAAAAAACTTATCGGAAAGTCCAGTCTTATCGGAGGTTCTTTGATGGGGGACCTTTGATACTTAAGTTAGCCGGAGCTTGAGAATAGTAGAGAAAAGAGAGAAAGAAAAGCAAGAACATGGGTTATTCTTTGGAGTTCAACTTATCGGGAGAGTCATTTTGTGATTTTTTATATAGATAGGGAGCTATAGGCCGTTATGTCTAAATTCGGTAGTTCTTTAGGTTGTTAGGCCTTGATCTGATAGACTGTTAGGATAGTGAATTTGCCCGCTCATCTGTGAATCAAGATTATTAGTTGTAGGTGTCAGTTATGGATTTTATTTATGTTCTAAAAGTTGTTGGGAGATTCCAACGAATTGCCCATATAGCTGAATAGGTTGATGACTCGAGGTCTGTACAAGGTCGAGTTCCGTCTCGGATGCATTAGAGCTAATATATGAGATTTTAGGGTGTTATCTTCCCTTACTATCGATCGTGGGATCTTGTTTTATGTCGTCGATAAGATCTCGATTTTAGGATTCATAAATACTGAAGTTAAAGATCGGATAGAAGCCAATGACATATGATATCTCTTTTTGATATTTAAGATAGTTTTGTCGAGTCGTCAATGGGTGCTCAATTGTAATCCAACGAGGGAAAGATTAGTTTGGATGGTAGATAACCTCCCTAATAGATCCTAAATCAACCATCCACGGGTACAAAATTGTATCAATTTGATTCATGGCCTTCTGAAGAGGCTCATATCTTCTCATTAGAGCATATCTGCTGTCACTGAACTAGAGCTGTGCCTGCTGTTTGGATCATTTTGTCTAATGGTTCGTAATTAGATTGGCGAGAACTTTTAAGCGATTAGCAGGGTTGCATGAGCTGCATGGCGTTGCAAAAATTTTGCTTGATGAGAACCATGCTTCTTTTGAGTTTAGAAGGCTTAACCATGGTTTTACTTCCAGCTGGCTGGATCCCAAGTCTGTTTGGCTGAAGCGACTTGACTCAGTGTTTCCACCATAATATATATATATATATATATATATATTTGGTAAAACTCTTCATTGTTTGGAAAAGCAAGGATTTTAGCAGTGAGCCGACAAATTTAAAGCTCCAGATTATGTTAACGCGTCGCTCTGGACGTGAGCGAGCGTCAGAGTAACGGCTCCAAGAATTTTAATACTACGGCTCCAACAGACCGGCGTATAAATACGCCCACCCCCTTCATTTAAAGAGTTCTTGGACCCTGGTCTCCCCTCCTCTCTTTTCATGCTCTCTTCCTCGAGAGAAGGCGAGCAATCTACCACTCCTCCTCCTCTCTTTTTTCTTCTTCTTGTCCTTCGGCTCGTCCTGTTCTTTTCCATATGTGAGGCGATGATAATGGGTGCGTGGTTCTTCTTCTCTTCTCTGTATTCCTCCTCTTCCTCCTCCGTCTTCTCTGGCGATAAGGCGAGGCAGCTCTGGACGGTCTGTTGTTCTGCAAACAACCGATCTGCAGCCATTGTTAGATGGAAAGGAGAAGAAGACAACGAGGGAGGGATCTTTTCCCCAGGTCGGCTTCTGGTTTCTTTCTCAAGGTCGGCTGTTCTTTCTTCTCCTTGTTCTTGATCTTCCAGGTGGGTAATGGAGGTGATGCTGTGCTTCTTTCGATCTTTTATATATCCTTTTTCTTGCTTCTGTTCCTCTTCTTTATTTTGCTTTTGGGTTCTAAATGAGGAGGGATGATTCCTGGAAGAGGATTTCACTGCAATGTTGAGCGGGAAATGATTATTTTCTTAACGGCAAGGCAATCTTGGATGGTCTGCTGCTCTTCTTCTGCAGGCAATTCCGTTTTGATTTATTAGTTGCCAGGAGAATGGTGAATCTGAGCCTTCTTTTCCTCTTCCTCTGTTTTCTAATATTTGGGTTTCTTTTTCAAGATTTTGTATTTTAGGGTTTCATGGCAAACTAAGGTTTCAAATTTGCTGTTTTGGCTGTTGAAATCTAGGGATTGTATGCCTGCATTAGGTCTTTTGTACCTTCAAGGGAACTACTTGAGTTACTTGCTTCACCCATAGCAAGGGCTGTGTCTTCTTCTCTGCATCCTTTTCTCCTTCATCAATCTTCTTTCTTCCTTTTAACTAACATTCTGACAAATGGGAACTTGGAAACTCTCTAGTGCTTTACCAACTGAATCTGGTTTCTCGATCCACTGCAGGAGCTGTAGAAGACCCACAGGAATTTCTCTAAAGCTGGTAAGTTTACCTGTTTCCCTTGAATCATCTTGCATTTTTTTCCTTTTAAATTCTCAAGACCCAGTAAAAAAGTGGACTTTTGCATGTTATGTTGGGAAGTTTTATCCTCAACACATCTTAATATCTATATTTTTTTGATAAAATAACATCTTGATATTATACTTTCTGATTTTCTTCATGTAAAACATATACTATGATTCTTTCCAAAAGACTCTGTTGTTGCTGCTGAGTACCAAGTAATCTTAGTTTTGTAATCCTTTGCAACGAAAAAGACTGGTGGTGGTGAGTTCCCTCATACCTTTTTGGTTCTATTTACCACTGTTCTTTGCACTCTTCTGTCTTCGCTCTGCATTTTATTATTCTTCAAGGTACACGGGCTTTCGCAGAATATTGAAGAATGATAAAAACATACATTCAGATCTTTCATCAAGTTACTGTGTTCATTTCCTACTCTCGTTACTAAAAGCCCATGAGATGTTGTCCTGCTATGAAGGTAGTAAACAACATATGCGTGTGAATTCGTGCATATCTTCTTTGTGTTTGATTTTTGTATGAACTTAAATTGATTTTAGACTGACCGACCATGAAAAGAAAAGGTTTGTGATCAGGATTAATCATAAAGATACAATGACAAGAAATGTGTGAAGCTTTTATACATGGTCCACCAAAAAATACATTTATTAATAATTCTCCATGTTTTCTGTTACAAACTTGAAAAGTGCCACATAAACAATTACTTCTTTCAAATTGTTCATGATTTTGAATGCATGAGCTCTAGTAGATTTGGGAGTATCTCTAATAAATTTCTAGAATGCTTTAAAAGGCTTACTAGTTTGATTTGGTGAGATGTGCCTTCAAAGATGCTATGGATTCTAAATATTAATGAAAACTTTTAGTATTGATAATTATTTCTTTATCTTTCCTCCAGTTTTGTTCTTCTATCACTTGATGTGCTTGCTTGTTCTCTATACCGAATATAATTTATTTGTACAACTATTTATATCTTATCAAGATTGAGTTAAGGGGTTGAATGGTTCTGATGTCATGAAAACTGTAGTCAGAATGTTGCACGTACAACATAACTCCCATATGAAATATGCTTTTGTGCCTTCACTCACAAATTGTGCATTTGTGCTTCTATGATGCACCTTCATCTCATGCTGTGTTGTTCAAGCCTAGCCAAAATATCGGCTATTATTATCTGTCTGATGGGTCTGTCATTAAATATAATGATAATAGCTAAATAATTGTTGATATTTTTTGATAATGCTTTTATGCATATGCATAATGTGACAAGGCAACTGCAAAAACCATGATAGTAGTCGCTATAATATTATTGATAATTTAAACTATGCTTGAAATCTTCAATTTACTAGGTCATTAGTACTTGGCAAATGTAATCATGCAACTCAATAAAATGATCTTTTAGGCTGGTGAAATATTGATGTGTAGAGTTCTGACACATTCTTTTCACATTGTATGGATAAAGAGACCATTTTGATTGTTGCAACAAACCATGCTGGGGTTTCGATCATTATACGAGCAGATATTTATAGGTTCCAAGGTCTTTGCACTAATGAGAATTGATGAGTTTCATGGATATTGTTTATAGCTAGGATAGCTAACAAAACCGACCAATTTAGAAGTTAGAATCTAGCCTAGAATAATTGGAGGGTAGTATAATTGTCATCAATTTGAATGAAAAGATAGCAGAGCTATCATCAATTCCAATTGGACCACCAAACCTTTGTCTTCCATTTCATTAAAGCCCTTTCAGATCATCTTGTGGATCATCAATTGAGTTGAAAAGATTTTACAACTGGTATAAATTCATTAGATTTGTCAATGCTAGGCTCTTAAACTTTGTTTCTTTTTTCCTTTATTCCTTTTATTTAGACAAGGGGCTTTGTCTTAGACTTGAAATGATCTAAGATTAAAGTTTTGGTGCATGCATTAGTTTCTAGGCCTCACCTAATGGGCTTTTGGATGCTTATGAGGAAGCATGATTCTATGAAAGTGAAAGGTTTAGATTCGCTTCTCATCTACTGTTCTTCTAAATATAGTAATATTTGCATAGCATCATATATTTACGTTGCTGTATTATAATGACTAACAATGACTAGCTACCTTTTTCGAAAAAGAAATGACTAACTACCAAAAAAATATAAGAAAAAAAAAAAAAAAGAATTAAGACAATAGACATTTAACAGGAAGTGCAGTTTTTCCGCCCAAGTGGACTCCCCTGTAATATTAAACTACTGATTTTTGAGCAATTCCATCTTTCAAGAAACCCAGCGCTTATTTTATCATTGTTTATGAAAAAATAATAGTGTGATGGACTCCACATGAACGTGGGTTCCATTGTATGTGATGTTGTCTTTTTATCCGTTTCTTTCATTCACAAATCCAAGTTTGTTGCAGAAAATGACAGAAAAGAAACTTAAATCAACAGAAAAAAGACTAAAACAAAGGAAAACTAAATATTTCTCATGTTGAGTTGAATGCAGGAACCTGCATCGGAAGTTGCAAAGAAATTGACGGCCAAATGGTTGAGTTATTGCGAAGCACTCTTTGAGCTGTCATTTTTTCTCAACAATGCTATTTGTTGGAGAAAAAAGTTTGAAATTTCTTCAATTTTCATAATAATTTTTATCTTTTTTTTTTTCAATTTCTTTTTAATGCTAAATAATGAAAAAAAATCGGATCTAACCTTTTTTTTTCAGGATTAAGCAGTTGGTACGCCGCCGTCATTGCGAATCTCGATCCGGGGATCTTTGATTCAATTTGGAAGGAAGGGAGCCGCTATGTTTCTCTAGGTGTCTTCTTCCGTCTTGCTTCTCTTGCTGGCGAGCGTTGCTCTGCTCGTCTGGCTAACACCACAACCCCATCATGTTGCCTCTGTGCCACGTCATACCTCTTGGACGATACGGAAGCCTATAAATGGGGCTCGCGTCACCTCTGTTCCGATCTTCTCGCTCCTCCAAAACCCCTTTATCCTTTCTTCGGTTCTTCAAAGGTAGGAGTCGTCGTTAACTCTAAGCCCTTCTTCCCTCGGCTCTGCTTTACCTTCCTTCTCCCTACTCTTTTGATTTTTTTTTGTGTAACTATTCTCTTCCTCAATCTCTGCTGTTCCAGAGGAATCCCATGGCGGAGACGGTCGCTGGGGAGGCCCGCACGTTCGCCTCCATCGCCGTTTCTTCGTTGCCCCGGAGACGAATCGTCGTGCGTTGCGTTCCCTCCTTCCCTCACTCTCTACCCTTTTTTTTGTTGGTGGATGTTAGTACTGACATTCTCATGCAGGTGCCCAATCTGCTGCCCCCTTCCCCTCCAGTTCATCCTATCCGCACGTGAAAAGCGTCCTCTTTTTTCTCCTTTTTCGGAGATAGATCCTTCGGTGGTTTTGATGTAACATTTCCTTTAAAAAAGGGCTACAATGTCAAAATAACTTTTTTAAGGAGGTTGTATGCACTATCCACTGTTTGTCTGGAAGGAAAGCTCTTTATTGCTGTTACCATTCTCGTTCCAGGCCACTAGGAAAGTAAGATTCTAATTCTTAGATCCTTTGGAATATGGACAGAAGTAGAAGAGTAGGAAATATTGTTTTACTAGGAGGCTTTTTAGAGGGATAGTCAGGGATAGAAAAGAATAGCAAACATCATTTTACCAGAAGATTGTACAAGAGACTATGATTATAGAGAGAATTGTGGTCATTGGAGTTACTCCATCCCGTGTTACAGGGATACGTGTCCAGCTCTAAGAATACATGTTGGATGCATATATGCATCGACTATAAGTCAGATACTTGGATGCTTAACTTCTTCTTTCCAGCTTTTATAGATAAATGGATAATTTGACTCTTCCAATAATGAGTTCAACCTACTGTAATAATGTTGAAACTGATCTTTTTCTTTTTTAGAGATTGGTCAAAGATGTAGATATTGAAATAACCTTGCAAAATGTCCTTTGCTTGTGTCTCTCAATAAATTGGCAAGTTTGAAAACATATATAATGAAAGGGCCTCACAGATAATATAATATTTTATTTATACAATATCGAAAAACATATATAATTTAATTAAAATTTTTTTTTCTTGTATGCCGTATCTCATTTTCTCTCTCTTGCCAAGTCAAATACTTGGAAATGTGTTTGAATCCAATTCTCATGTCCATGTGTCCATGCAACATTGATTCTATCCAATGGACTGTGCCCAGGAACTTAAATAGGAGCAATTGGGTGGTGGAATAGAATTCTCTCGTAGCCAACAACTTCTTCCACTCCTTCACAATTCTTTTGCACTCATATTGTTTCATTTAATGCTCTTTATTTCTTTACAAAATTTTGACATTCTAGGCAATGATCAGATTGCTTAGTTCTTTGTTGAGGCCACACTCTTGGGATAAAAGCAAAACCGTGCCAATGATGTTGTATCCTTGGAGTGTATTCGTTGAATTGCCTGTCATAGAGAGGGTGATAGATAGCTGTGTATTAGTTGTCAAGATACACCTAGCTAGCTTTCCTTTTAGTAAGATTTGGGTGAGATGTACATGGGTTGTGTATAAGTTGTATATGAGTAGGTGTAGATTGGCATTTGCCTAATTTGGTTTACCTCTTGTGTATATAAGGAGGCATCCTATAACATATTTGGGCATCAAGTAATATAGCAAATTTATCCCTTCTATCATGGTATCAGAGCATTAGGGCTCACGCCCTAGATCCCTGCTGTGCCGCCACACCGCACTTGCCCCGAGACGCACCGTTCCGTCCCGGCCATAGCTTGTAGTTCCACTACTACGGCTCTTCCAATCATCAACATCAAGAGTCTTGTCACCATCGAGCTGACTGAGAACAACTTCTTACTTTGGAAGAAAGTCTTTTCTAATGTTCTTTCTACATTTAAGGTGTTGCGACATGTGAATGGTACCAACCTTCCACCTCCTGCGTTTATTGAAGATGATTCAAAAATCGTCTTCCTAATCCGGCATTTGAGACCTGGCAGGAGAAGAACAGCACTGTTCAGCTGTGGCTCGCTGCCACCATGTCCCCTACTATGCTTCAATACATTCTTTCTGGTACTGAGAACACTACTAGGGATATTTGGCTTGCCATTGAGAAGCACTTTGGTGACAAGACCACTGTTATGGAGTTCCAATTGGAGAGTGAGCTTCGCCTTTTGAAGAAGGGCACTATGTCTGTGAATTGGTTGGACCAGTGAAAGCGGTTTTATCTTTTAATTGGTTGGACCAGTGAAACTGCAGAAGCCACTAGGGCCATTAGAAAGTCTAGTTCTAATACACATTGATTTCATCTTAATACAATTGATGGGTGGGTTCTCAAAGAACCATCAACTTTATTAGTTTTTTCTCCTCTAAAATAGTTTATTTTTGCTGTGCAGGTGGGTTGTGGAATGGCATCGATTGATTTTGTGGCGACTGTGGATGCTTTACCGAAGCCTGATGAAAAGATAAGGAGCAAAAGATTGAAGGTATTTACATAGAAACAATGAAATAGAAAGTCCATGGAGTGCACCAAGTTGGATTAAGTTTTAGAAACTTGGTTTCAATTCTAGAGGGAGTTTAATTAAAATATTGTGGCGTTAACTTTTATTACTTGGCCTCTTTGGTTTAATCCAGATTATCTGTACCAAACACTCGAAAATGGGGGATCATGGACAATTGGGCATGTCATTTCAAGGAGAAATTTAAACATTTAGAAGGATTTGAGACTTTGGCAAATATTAGCATTTGATCATTGTACTTGAATTGGATTCTCTCCAGTTCATGATTAAACTGGAGAGGACCAGATCCATATCATGCTCCTATGTGTTGTAGAATGGCTGGTAATTGAGTGGGGCCTGGACAATCCTTAATACATACATGGGTGCCCTGCTCAATCACCATCAATTTTGCAACACACGGGTTGTTGGTGTTATTGAACTGGACCTGTCCAGTTAAACAGCGAACCAGAGAGGATCTTATTCACGTTACATTGGTGGTCTCAAATTGAAAATTTACTTAAATATCTAAAAACTGGAAGAAAGAATTTACGAAAGAATATTAATAATAGGGAAATGCATTAAATGCTGTTATATAAATTAGTACTTTTTTTAAGAAATTATCTTAATATATGTGAGGTTTGCAGAACTGGTAAAGCTAAGACTGATTCACCTATATCAACTATGCAATAAGTTAGCTATAGATTGTCATCCATTGCTAATTTGACATGGTTTTTACTTGTAAGAGAATACTATCAATGTACTATCAAAATTAAATGTGCCAGTATGAAGATTGCATATGATCTGATAAACCAAGTTCTTTGCATCAAATACTTTCCAGTTTAGAATGGTCTATGGGTGGTTGGATTGGTGGAATCCAACCCAAGTAACTACTTGGAACTACAATATAGTTTTTCAGACCCCAAGGCTAAACTAAATCATCCACTTGCCATGTACTCGATTAGCAAGGACAAAACCTGCCTGAATTTTCTGGGGCCTTAGGGTCCAAACAAACAAATCGTGACCAAGTATAACTGAAAAGGTTAATTACATCAGAAATAACCTCAACCTAGTTGGAATATCAAACTTGTTTAATCTATTTTAATAATTAAATTGTGTTTTGATCTCACAAAATCTTAGAACCAAAGCAAGTCTGCCTTGGAAGCCTTCCCAATACATGTGCAGTAACATATGTAGTTTATGAATGTATGTGATAATAAGGATCCTATCAAATAAAGCAGAAGATAAGATAATCACACAAGATGGTGTTGTGCTGTCCCCAATAGTATACTACAAGGTTTGCTGAACCAGAATCGGACTTCGTGTTAGTCGGCTGGTGGTATAGGTTGGTACGTCTTGTACTGAACCATATTGGACTTGAATCGACATGGAAATGAAAGCGGAGGAGAGGGAGAACCGGTGAGGAAGAGAGATAGGGGGATAGGGAGGGAAAGAAAGAGAGGCTGGCAGAGATACCGACGGTGGCCATTGAAGGGCTGCGGAGGCTCTCAGAGGGCCATCGAGGCCTTTGGAGCTCTGCCCTCTCTTGAAGGAGACGAGAATGGAGAGAGATAGAGAGGGTGAGAGAGAGAAAATGGAGGGTAAGGCAGTGGGGAGGCTGTCGGAGGGTCGCCAAGGCCCCTGGACAGTTGAAATAGCCCCATGGCGTTGCAAGTTTGAAATAAGAGCGACCACTCCTGTTTCACATGAATTTTTTTCGTGATTTACGATGAAGTCGGTAATCTCATTGTTTGCTTTACTTAAGTGAAGCTGATAAACAATTGCCGACTTTAGTGTTAAACTGTAAAAAAATAAAGATCGCGATTGAATAAGGGCTTCTCACCCTATTTCAGCCACATGGATGGGGAGGGCCCTCCGAGGGCCTCCTCGGCCCTTCGGAGGCCACCGCTGGCCACGGCCGACTCTCCCTCTCCTTCTTTCCTCCCTCTCTTTCTTTCTCTTCCTCTCTCCGATTCATCCTATCCTGCGCACCACCGGCGTCAACAGCTATGGCGATCCTTCGGCCACCTAGGATGACCTCCCTGTCCTTTCCTCTCCTTCTCTTCTGCCCTCTCTCGCTTTCCTCTCTTTCATTCTCCCTCCACTCGGTTTCTCGTTTTGAATACCGAACTATCTTGGTCTACCATTGGTATGGTTTGGCATGCCTCAAACTGGGTGGTTTGATCTGACTCAATATTCCTTGGTATATTATGTGTTGATATCGGCACCATGCTGTCCCATATCTGTAAGATACCGGCAGGAGACCCAGTATCGAGATTTAAAACATGAAAGATATTATATTTTATTAAAGTAAGCATGAAAGGCTTAACCCTATTGGAACTTTAATAGTGTATTGGCACTGTAATATTGCAAAGGCTTCTTTTTTGGGGCTTTAATAGTGCCATTATCTCTTTAATAAGTAACAACATAAAGATTTCTTTAAAACATGTTCTTCCTTTTTTTTTTAGTCATGGCGCTTGTGGGGGGATACAGACTCTAGCATGTGTGATGCACTCTGGGCATTTCTCATTATATAAAGAGATATTGTTCCTATCACTTGCTTAACTTTCAATAAAATTTCCTCCGAAATCTTAGAGAAGAAACTTAATGAAGGTGAATGCGCCATATATCATCAAAGAGAAAAACTTACTAACAATGAGCAGCAAAAAAATTATGAAGGGGTTAGCAGTTATTAATTAATGCACCTTAAATTAGGATCCCCGCCATATTCTCCTAATGGCTGCACTCAGGGCTAATGAAATCATGCATTGCTTCCTTTTTGGTCATTTGTTCCATCCATCCACCGCTAATATTTGGCGTGTTGCACCAAATTCCTGTGAAGGCCCTTTTCCTTTCTCCTCCAATTCCTTCAAGTCATCAAATAGCTACTACAATGGATTGAATGTATTCATGCTTAGAAATAATTTTTCATCAAGTTTTTGAGTTGAAAGGCATTGGCCCCACCATATCTAATTCATATTAGGGTTTTTTGAGTGTATACACTCCTAAATATGTGAAATTACATGAATACCCTCGTAAAGTTGCTATTTGTATGTTTACGCTCGTTAAACACTTGTTTTGCATGTATATCCTTCCTTTATTTTCTTTTGTTTTTGCATATGTATCCACGCAATTTATTGTTGTTAAGAAATTAGCAGTTTAAATTAAAATGACTGAAATACCCTTAATGGGTGCAAAAAGAAAAATTTATGAGAGTATATATGCAAATAGCAGTTTTGCAATAGTATTCATGCAATTTTGCATATTTAGAAGGGTATACACTCAAAAAAAACTTTCTTAGGACTTTAGTAATTTCTTTTACGTGTCTATGAGAATGAGTAATGCTAAAGTAACATGATTTAGCAACTCTGCCAATATTACTTTTGGATCTTAATAAAGTGCTTCTTTATCAAAAGAAGAAAATGAACACAATTAACAAAGTAACAAATATTCTATTGATCTGGATATGATGACTCCATCTCACGTTAAAGGTCAATTTGGAGCCCACACCTTCTCTTAATATATAATTTTGAATGCAGATTGTTGTTAGAGGTGTGTTCCCCTCTTACTCTGTGCATGTCATTGGGTTACTCATCAGGGCCCTCCTCATACTGCAGTAGTGGTGATGATATGTGCAGGCCAATGCAAGCCCAGTATGGTGTTGGTGCATCACATGTTCTTGGATACTTGAGACAACAGAATGCATGAAATAGAAGGGGAACACATCCTTGTCAATAGATAAGCATCTGTGTCAACAGCATGCATGGTGTTTCCTTTGTATTATGGCATGCATCAACTTGTTCTTTTCAGAAAGGCCACCAACCCCTTATTACTTGTCTCACATATACATGGAAACAAGCAAAATATAGCCATGCAGCCGATATATGTAGGCTTCTTAGTTCCTTATGACATGGAACAAAACCTAATTAAGTAAAGCTTTATCAAGGAACTTTACAAGAAAAAAAAGCTTTATCAAGGAAATGGCTCACTATTTACCTTTGTCTTTTCTTGTTTATTCCAATCTTTTTGTAGATGTGGCTTAAGATCTGTATGGTTGTGATCATTGCCATTTGCATCATGTAACATGTGGTCAAGGAGCAACCTTGTATAATGTTGATGTTTTATACCTCATCCTCCATTGCATTCAAGTGTATCTGGTGATGCATGTCACATGCATTTATGTTGCCCAACCTATTAAATCTCCCATAATTTGCATCATATGCATCTATTTAACCGGTTTGCAAAATAAATTGTGCACCATTCAAAGTACTAGCTTGTGCAAGGCTGCAGGATGACACTTGGGAATTGGTGCAAATTACCAATCCCCTCATAACACATGGCAACAGAATCACAGAAATAAGGTTTTGAAAATCGGTATCGGTGATCGTTTTGGTACGATACCGGTTCGGTACCGCATCGACACACGATATGCGGGCGTGCCGGCCGAACTGGCATGCCAATTTTTTTTGCTTTTTTTTGGAGGGGTGTCCAATCAAGTTTTATGTATTATTTAATATTTTAAAGTCCAAATTGATATTTAGTGGTATTTATTAATGTTCGTATCACTCCGATATATCTTTAATCACGTGTGATACGAATCTAAGCATGATATTATATTATTTAGCATCCTAAATAATCAATACATGGACTAGATATCATTGAATCCTAAAATATTTAAATCAATTAAAAATTTAAAATACTCAATATGTACCAATCATCAGAATTTGGTCGACTGTCGATGCCCATAAATATCTAGATCATTTGCATAGTCAAGAGGAATATCAGTTCATTCCTCTAGCCACATAGCATTATAATCCTCTGTGCTCATTCCATAAGGTACGTGCGTTAAATCATAACTCATCCTCGATCTCTTATGAGATCCTAGCTCTGAGAGGTATCGTCGGGTTGATAGCCTGGTTGTGAAGGAGCCAATCCAAATATATTGATAGCAAATTTTGATCTATAGACACTTCTAGTTGCACAGGATAGTAACCACTAGAAGATGATGTCTCCGATGCATCATATCCATATCCATATCCGTAAGCATCATAGGCTGTCTGTGGTTGCGAATAAGAGAATTCAGAATATGAGGACGAATCTGATACATCTATAGATCCTACTCCACGTATGAGATCATCTGTAGCTGCATCATATCCTGAATGATTTCGCGGAGCCCGTCGTCTGTATGAAATCATACCGTCATCCTGAAAATTGATAAGCACATCACTTCAATAATTACGTAAAAATGATATATTTCGTTTATCTAATTTTTTAATATTTTAAACTATTTATTTATTTTTATTATTTTTAAAAAATATATTAAAATTTAAAATATGAAAAAATAATTTGATCTTAGATCCATGTAGAATCTTATCATGGATACTACATATAATTTTCTTAGACAGTGGACATGCATGAAATGCTGTTTTTTTTTCAAATTTAGGTCTAGGCTACTACGCACAAGATGCGTTGAAATGTTAATAAATAGGCATCAAATTTATGTCAAAAGTAGCTTGCTAGTCTCTGAACAATAATTTGATTTTATAGTTATTTTTTAAAAATATTTTATTTAAAATATATTTTTAATTAAAATTTATATACCTAATGAAAATTAATGATTTTAATGTTATTGTGTAGATCATCTATAGATCTATGACATATATTAAAATCATATCAAAAAAAAAAATTTGACATGGCTCCCTCTTTTTTTTATTTTCATGAATTTTTCAAAAAAAAGAGAGGAAAGAGAGATAGGAAGGAGAAGCATACCTTAAAGGGTTTTAATCCACATATTCTTGGAGTCTTCCTGCCGCTTTCTGTTTTAGGGACTAAGAGAGAGATAGAGATTGAGAAACAGAGAAGAAGTCGAAGACTTCTTCCGAGATACGACTTCTTCTCTATCTCGAAAGATTAAAAAAAGAAGCCGAATCGGACGGTTCGGCTTGGTAAATCTGCACACCACCCGGTTCAAACCAAACCATCCGATTCGGGGCCGAACAGGGCGGTTCCTATTTTTTTTATTTTTTTTGTCGGGTGTCGGAAATCAGGGCCGAACCGACCCAGTTGGGCACCGATCCGGCTCGGTACACCCTAAACTAGGCAGTTCAGTCCTATTTCAAAACCAGGCACAGAAGCTTAACTAGAAAAAGACAAACCTTTGATGGTCTATTTTATATGGCGAGCTTCACTTGAAGGAATTACTTCAAAAATAGACAGGCAGATTGCGTATCGGTCTTTTACTGTAGGATGTGGTTCCATCACAACAACTTCTTTCTTTCCATTGAAGACAAAGATAAACATCAGTCTGAAAAAAAGGTTTTTTGAGTATATATACCCACCTAAATATGCGAAATTGCGTGAATACTATCAAAAGTTGCTATTTGCAGGCATATACTTATAAATTTTCTTTTACGCATCTACTTGTTAAGTGTATTTCAGTTATTTCAATTTTAAACCGCTCATTTTATAACAATGTGAGATGGTATAGATACGTTTGCAAAAAAAGGAAAAAAGAAAAAAAAGGGTATATATGCAAAATAAATATTTTATAAGGGTGTACATATAAATAGTAATTTTGCGATGATATCTATGCTATTTCGCATATTTAGGAGGGTTTCCACTCAAAAACCATTAACATTAATCATCAAATTAGCATCTCCTATTTTAAGTTTTTGTGAGAACAGGTTGATGACTTATGAAAGCTTGCACTTTCAGTAAAGCATACGTTCACTGAGTGCTCTTAACATCTTAAACTCTCTGTCAATATGATGACCTCGAAAATAAGCAACTCAGGTCTAAAAACATTGTCCCACAATTTTTCTTTCATTCTTTTTTCAAAGTACAGGTTCTTGGTGGTGGAAATGCAGGGAATGCTTTAACATGTGCAGCTCGTTTGGGTTTGACACCTAGGCTAATCTCCAAGGTATCTTGCCCTTCAAGTTTTCTTTGAATATATCAACTCAAGTTAATGTTATAGTAATTATTCTTAGTTTCTTACTCAGGGTAGAAATTTTTGCTCATTAGTAGCAGAATCATTATTCATGCAATTATTCTTGAATCACTAATTCTTCTATTTTGCCTGCAATAATATCCTTTAGCAGTTCTTTACTTAGATTGTCATGCTTGCATTTATGTCAATGAGCAGGTTGCTGATGATACTCATGGTGGATATATTCTTGCAGAGCTTGAAGCTGATGGAGTTGATATTTCTAATGTTGTGGTAGGCTTTACAGTTTAAACTATTTTGTCAGTTGTTTGCATTTTTTGGACATTCAATTTATTTTTCTGCAGATCTGAAGGTGTAGTTGTAAAAGAGAAAGTTGCAATCTGTTGAGGTGCTGATATACCTGTAGGAACTGAGTACTTCATAGCTATTGATATTTGGCTTTATGCTATAATGATCCTTGCACTCACAGCATTGTCTCAACCCTCAAGTTCCATAACATCAAAGCCATTTTTTAATTCCTGGAACAATCATTAAATTCTGTGGCCTTCCATGTGAGATCCTCTGATCTTTTGCCAATCTGGTTACTGATTTGAGTTGCCATCATATCTTTCTTTGGCAGATGTTGTCTAGCTATTACCAGAATGTGACACCCTGACAGTCAATGGTCATTAAAACTGTTAGGTTTGACTGGGCTGTTGAATTTTGCTTCAGTCCTTCATTGGAGCTTTTTCTAGTCCCATATTTGGTAAAGAGTTCGTTCTTGTATTTTGCGCTGCCCAGTTGTAAGTAAATGGTGGTTGCCAGCTTTCTATTTCCCTTTTTCTAAGTCTTACAGTATGAGACCTCTGCTGGTAATTTTTTGACTTTCTTTTACATTACTTTCTTGTCTATCCTTTTATTGATTCAAGATGAATGTTGTCAGTAGACCTCCACCACTTATTAAATCACCTGTTAATATCTAGTTAAGCTGTGCATTTCCCCATCTGCTCAGCAGAAGTTTTAGTTGCGATATGTTTGTCATGATGAGCTTCTATAATTTAGGTTGAGGCGGTCATGACATTTTTTGGTATCTTGAGGTCATTTATGTTATGCAATTTGGCATTCCTGGGTCCACAGGTTCCTTATTTTGGCCATTTGGTCATTTGGTATGCAAATACTTCAATATGGAATTCGCGTATTGAGCTGCCTACTTCCCCAACGACTATTCATTGCAACACTGCTCATGCTGCTTATATTAGTGAATCCGAGACTTCAATCATGTCCAGGAAAAGAGAGATCTGGATTTAAGGATATGATGTTAAACTTCTTTGCTATCTGTTTCATCTGTTTGAGACTCTTAAGACTTTTCTTATCTTTGTTTGCAAAATGGTTGGTACCAGGCATGTGCATGGTCTTCTTTATATTTAGTCCTCTCTGCTTTCTGCTGATTTGTTGATATGTTGGATAACCTTGGAACATATATTTTCTCATCCTCAAAAGTTTTACCTGACATGAAATACCAACATATTTCGAGCCTCATATGAAAACAAACTTGTTTCTTTTCACTGACCTATAGATTTGGTACCACCTTTCTGTTTTTGATCTGTCTTGCTACTTCTCTAGAGAAACTGTCTTTGTTCTTTGAGGGTACTATTTTTCTAGTGGTCTTCCTTGCTTTTTGTGCTTTATGCAAGGAGGTGTACGTTGTAATGTCTTAATTCAGCTACCAATGCTTTTTGGCCTAGACAACTTATCCCTTGATCATTTAGTCAAAAAGAAAATCTCAATTTTAGCATATTCTTCTCATGATAGGTTTCACTATTTTTCATACACTTCACCCATTTCTCGTCTAGGGATGCTGTTCAATATCTCGCTGTTGTCTTTTGTCTTGTCTCTTGGCTATGTACCAGTTGACATCTCATTTACTTGCAAAGTTGATATTATCTTTCTTTATCTATAATCATGTGAATTGATGAAGAATCGGATTTGGGAGAACATAATTCAGTTTGTGAAGTTCGTGGGTCATGAAGTATAGATATCGTTATTATTTTATTGAATTCAAGTGGGAACTTTGTATCCTAGGTTTTATCAATTTATTTTATAGCCTTACTAGTCACTATAGTTTTATATCCAATTTAACTGTTTTTAACTTGATATATGAAATTCTATGCTTTTTCAGATATCTAATGGTGGAACTTCAACATTTTCATATGTGATTGTTGATAACCAGACGTAAGCTCAACGTTTATCCATTCAGATGCATACTACAGTGCAGATGAGATTCTAATGATCTCGATCCGTCGAATGAAATTTAGTCATGTCTTATTGTGCATGGTATTGGTATGAAGTATGTGTGGTTACTAAAGATTATAAATGCCTTGATATGTTCAAATTTTAAAAAAGTCTGATGTGGACCAACCTGACATATTTGTCTATAAATTTTCTCTTTGACATATAATTCTAACCATATTATCTGGAGGATAATGTACCTAAGCAGTTGTTAAAATTGAATATTCCAGATGTGATGAAAAAAGAAAGATGTTAGAAAGATTATTCAACTGATTACAATCGACAATTTCTAACATAATCTTATTAGTAAACCCAGAATCCCGAGCACCTTTGTCCACGAGGCTATGACACGTGGGGTCCTTGGTCTCCACCTATTGTAACTACCCCATCTTTAGCAAGCATACACTATTTAGTTTTGGAAGAGAAGCGAGAAAACTGCACCTCCCTTACATGAGTCACATACCATTCTTATATTGAACCTGAACTCAAGTACCTTTGTTGAAGAGTTGATCATATTTTATCTAGCTTTTTTGTTCTATGATCAGAATGAGATCAATGATGCTGTCATTGGGGCAAACATGCATACTGCATAAACTGTACAAAGTAAGCTTGCTCCCATGCAATAATTTTCGTCTAAGATAACTTCCAATGTCCAAAAATGAGTGAGGAGGTCTTACCTGAATGAACATAGTTATTGGTTAAAAAAGCCCATAATGGTATAGCGACTTCTTGGCCTTGATCAATTTTTGTGCATCCAATGAGTCGGTAGACCAAGGATGCGTATTATGACATGTAACAAAAGATAAATGGCCAACCATGACCGAAGAGTATTTTCTGAGTTGACTTAAATGGCGATGTTTAAATAACACAAACAAAAGGACTTTGATTTGCTAGGGTCAAACACCACTCGTTCTCTCTCCTTTCTTTTTTGGCTCCTCTTTTCTACCAGATCAGCAATTTGTGACTGTTCAATCATTATGCTTTTCTTTCCTTCTCTTTTACTTTTAGATCTTTTCAAGGAAAGCTTTCCTCTGATGCTTGCTGGATTAAATGTATGTGTACTGAAAGAAGGCTTCACAGTTGAATAGAATTAAATTTCATGCCATATCTCAATAGAGTTAAATGAAATTCTACTATAATGACGGAATGCTTGCTGAGAAATATTCTCGTTTAGCATGTCTCGTCTGGATGATTGTTGTGGCAAAGTGAGTTTCTAAAGTTTGACATCTTTGCAGGAAAACTCGTACATGTATATACACACCGGTGTACCCTGCCATGGTGCCTGAGGACTTGCCCAGATCGAGTTTGTTATCTGCCCTGGATGAAGCAAAAGTGGTATATTTTGATGGACGGTTGCATAAGACTGCTTTGGTTGTTGCACAGCAGGTATCCCCATATTGTTAATATTTTTTAGAACACAACCAAATATTAAAAACCTACTTCATGCCTGCATGTTCAGGGCAAGCAAGCGTACTATTGCTTTGCAATTGGTTGAGGCAACATGGTCAACTACAATTGTAAGATAAGATAACTGTTTGTTGTGCTAATAGCATTAGTGCTTTTTTGCACAAAGAATATAATGTCAGCTCCAGCTTACCACTTAGAAACTTTAAATAGACATACTGATATATCTTCTGACATGTATATTATGCCAATTCAATTTAAGCTTAACCAGTCTTGTGATTATGCCTCCTCTACTTGCTACATACAGATTTTGCAGCAGTTTTGATTAGAAAAATTGATGTTTGAGCATTAGGAGTTAGTAACTCTTTCTTTTTTTTTCTTTTTTTTTTAATTTTTTTAAAGGGTAGTGCTACTCATATATCTTCCATTTGTCAAGAAAGGAAAAGAAGCTCATGGCATAGCAATACAAGCAGGTCTAAAAGCTATTACATCAAAATGTCAACAACTTGATAATCATTCCACAGAAACACAATAACCATGCGCTAAAAAGCATTACCAAAAGCACACAGAAAGAAATGCAAGCCCAATCTTGAAACGAAAACCCAAAAAGGGTTGAGTAACTCATTTCCCATCAATCAGCTACTCAGAATGCTTAAAGTCAGACTGTACTTTCATGCTTTGTTCTTCATGAAGAACCTCAGGAAGAGACATCATTTCTTCCTATTACCCAAGGATTCCCCTTATAGCTAAAGACAGAAGATATATATTATGTAGGATGGTATTCAAGGAGGGCTGGCAAGATCATCTCTCTCACCAAATACACTAGTGCCCAACAACTGCTCCACAATCATGTTCCTCTCTCTACTCCACCCGCTCGGTTTTCCTTACCAGATAGAGAGATATGATGAACCTAGGAATTCTTTGTAGTTTCAAATAGATGTGTGTTGCTGCAGGCAGGGAGGATAACAAAACAAGAAAAGGAAAAAAGAGCAGGAACACATATATTATGTGGTTGGGTCTATTGACCTATATCCATGGATAGATATGATGCGAAAGTTTCACCATAGAAAATTGAAGACTACAGAGTATATGATTCCCTCACAAACTCTATCCCCCTATATATCTGATCCCTAGAACACTCAATTGCTCTCTTTCCTTAGGGTTACAAGAGATATATATAATAGAGTCAGTTGATTTAGACTTGAACTACCTATTTTATATATCTCTTGAGGGCTAAAGATATATATAATAAACCAGTTGGATGAACTACCTAGTACCAATTTGACTCTAAATTGACTTGCTCTATTATACATATTATCCCTTGTATAGCCCTAAGGGAAGAGAGCGATTGAGTGTTCTAGAGAATGAATGTTTTGGGGACTAGAGTTTGTGAGGAAATCTTATATTCTGTAATCTCTAGTTTTCTTTAGTGAAACTTTTTCATCACCTCAGCCTGTGGACGTAGGTTAATAGACTGAACCACGTTAGTATTGTGTTCTCGTTATTTTTCTTTTTCTTCTTGTTTCTTTATTCTTTCTTCCTGCTGCAACAAGCTGCTTCAGAAAAAGGTCCCTTTTTTCTGTAGAGCTTGTAAAATCAAGACATACTCAAAATTGTGCTTTAACGCCAAACTATGGTTGTCTATCATACCAATGTAAAGGTGTAGAAATATAGTTCTTATGCCAGCAAAGATTTATTCAATGTTGTGTAATGGCAGCTGTATGAACACCCAAAGCCAACCATTGCCATGTGAACTCTAGGTACATGGTACATGTAATTGAACGGTCCTCCAGTGACTGTCTGAAGCAGATTATCTTTCATGTCACAGTATCAGGTTTTACTTGATAATACAAATTAGATGGACCAGTAATGATACAACTGAGTGCAAGACAGTTCATTTTGTAAGAGCCATGTATGTTGTCAAACACGAAGTATCATACATTCATACCTCTGTAAGGGCAATGACTCGTTCACTATTCATATGCCCAAAGTTTGTATTTGATGGTTTCAAGATAGTTAAAATAGACCTCAAGAATAATGATCATCTTTATTTTTTTCTTTTTTGGGAATAGCCCAGAGGGCCTTCTCGTTATGGATATACATTTCCCATGCTGTAGCATCAACATAAAGTAAATAGTTTGTTAAACTGTAAAAATAATATACAGGTAATATCAGAAATGCTGTACCTTTTTTCAGATTGTATTAGTATGAAAATGCTGTGTGATCCTCTTCATGAATTTTTCTCTTCTAATTAGGTTTTCCTGGGCTAAGATTAGGGTAAAAAGCTTTCAACATGATAATTGGAGCTTGTGAATTTTTCTTGTGCAGGCAGCTGAAATGAATATACCTATTTTGATTGATGCAGAAAGAAATAAGTCAGGCTTGAGTGGTTTACTTGATCTGGCAAGTTATGTTATTTGTTCAGAAAAATTTCCACAGGTATACGAAAACTTATACACACATTATACCTTCTTTTGCAATTGTTTAAGGGAAGCATCTTAAATGTAACTCAGAATTTCTGGTTTCTTGTAATATTTTATTGATATATATCAATATCATCTATGATCATATATTCAATTTTCTGAAAACAAAAGACCATTAGGTATTGAATCCCCTAGAATCCTGACAGCAGAAATTTTTTGACCGCAGAAATTTCCTACAGTCTAAACCATGTCACCTGCCATGCGGTACAGTTTGTGGCAATAACTTATATGCACAGGATCAGTGATCAAGAAACCCTGCAAAATCACAGACCAATAGGTTAGAGAGTGTACTTTTTGCCATGAAGCCGATATTGTCAAATTCTTCCTCATCTCGTCGTTCCTGTGCTGCAGCTGAATGTCTACTGACCTACTTGAGACGTGACATTATCCAGTTTTCTCTCCTCACTCTCTGACTGTAACAAGAGGATTGATGGGATCCATCTCATAGGGCTATCTTTCAGTGTGTGGAGACAGGGACTGGGGCCCTGTGTTTATAATTGATATTGGACCATAGTGCTAGATTTAGCGGGATCTTTATTCCTTCTTTATGTAATGAGGAATAGTGTCCTGGATTGTGAAACCTATTAAGGGTGATTCAAGTTTTATCCAAAAAATATTTAGGAGATCCTAACTAATGATAAGTTAAGCCACATTAGAAAATAATTCTAACACCATATACTTGGCTAAGTAAGAGTTTAACCATTACACCTGTCATATACTTGTTTAACATGATTCCTTTGGATCGGATGGTTTAGAATGACCTAGTGCTGATGTGTAAGTAGAATCAAGTGTACTTGCTTTAGATTTATAATTCTGAAACTGTCCTAAGGAAATTCCAAAACCTTGTCAATTTCAATTCTTCTTTTGGTGTTTAAATCTAGAACTTTAAGAGAAAACTTCTGAATGTGGTTATTACAGGCAACTCTCACTATTTCTTAGTTTCTCTGTATATAACAGACATAACCATCAATGTTTGTCCTATCCCTATGGGTTTGCTTTACTTTATAATTTTTGATATTCACTGCAATAAGAGTTTGCACATCAATTATGTGACTTCCATCCAGCTTTTCTTCCTCTCTGTGTGGTGTTACAAATGTGCCGATGTGTTGGCAACAGCTCTTATAGTGTTCGGACCAGGACTAGTTAATTCAGGTAAAAGCTGACCTGGTCTGACCAGCATCTGTAATGATTGTGAGCATTGGCACAACGATCATAACCCTTCTTGGCCATATTTGATGGCATAAAGCAGGAGTGGTTGAGCAACGACTGTGGGAGCAGAGAAGCTGTTGCTCCAGAAAACTAGTAGTCAAGAGAAACTATAAAGCTTATATTAAAAACATACGGTTGTTAAGAATAAATTGACATGGACTTGGCATTTGTTAAGTATAAAATCTCATCAACAAGATGGATTCTTTGAATCAAAGATCTAAGTGCTGGTGCTACTACTACATGCACACTATATAGGATTGCACTGGTAAGGTTGCGTACTAATATGCTCCTCTACCAGTATTGTACTGACACATGTACTATTCTCACTTTTCGATGCAGCGCATGGAAGCATGTTGTGTGTCGATATAATACAGTACTGTACCAGTCCATACCGATGGCAATACTTTAAATCAAGATTTTAAATACTGACTTCATATAGGTCAGTACTGGACATACTGTGCTAACCCTGTACAGTATGCCTTTGCTCCGACACATCGTATAGCTGCTGTATTGGCTCCAACAGCATACCATGTGCTCTTATGGGGGTATGGTATCGGTACAAGCATAGTTTCAGAATCATTCTGAATCAGATCGGCGGAGAATTGGGACAATTCCGGTGGCGAAAACGGCATACGCCAGTGCCGGAGAAGAAAGAGAGGGAAACAAGGAAGAGAGAGAGGAGGAGAGGGAGAGGCCGTTGGAGGCCGGTGGTGGCCCTTTGTAGCCGTCGGAGATCCGTGAAAGCTCAGTTCGCCCGATAGGACTGTCACAACGAGCGAGAAAGAGAGAGAGACAGAGGGGAGGCCACTGGAGATAGGAGGATGGGATGGTGGAGAGGCCGTCGGAGGTCTCCGGGTGGCTACTGTGGCCACCAAACGACAGAAGCGGCGTGGGTGGAGTCGCGGCCGTGGAACAGAGGCGATCGCCTTGTTATGTTTTTAAAAGGAAGACGAATAGTGAAGCCGGCACTTGATTTGCCAGCTTCACTTTTTTGGAATTTTTTTTAAAGTTAAAATAGTGAAGTCAGTAATCGCTTTGCCGGCTTCACTATTTCACATTTTTTTGAAACAATCCAAAAACAGTGAAGCCGGCAATGGATTGTCAGCTTCGCTGTTATCAGACTTTTTTAAAAAAGCCCATAAAGCAGGCGGCATTTACGCTGCCCGATGGCCATGGCGGCTAGCCAGTCGGAGGCCCTTCGACGGCCTCTCCGGCAGACCCCCTCTCTCTTCTCTCTCTTTTCTCTTCCTCTCTTTCCTCTCTCTCTTTTCTCCTCCCCGGTTTGTCCCTTCCTCCTTTTGTCGGTTTTCACCAGTTCGATCCAGTATGGAACCGTATCGAACCGTGCCGCCGGCCGACCGGAATGGCCATTGGTATCGGAATTGAGAATCTTGGGTACAAGGGTTTATAACAAGACTAAAGACATTGCTTTAAATTTACTTTTCGAATTAATTTCCCAACTTACACATACATTTTGCAGTAGACTAGCTGCAGGTTAGATAAAAAAATATAATTTAAAGATCATGCAGAATCAAACAATTGCAGTCTACTAGTTATTGGGAACATAATTCATTAAGTAGTGGGATCGATGGTAAAATTATTTTCACACTGGTTGAAGTTCTTAATTTTATATTTCTTGATGAAGTTGATACTTGACGGCATGCAATTTCTCTTCATGCAAATTGGCAACCTTTTGGAATGACTTGTCCTTCCTTTTTTTAAAAAAACCTCACCAACTACATTTGCTTGGTCTTATAATTTGTTTGGCTTTAATCGAACCACTTAAGCTGAATTGCTCTCTTTAAAACCTTGTCACACTGTAGAAACATAATATATTTATAAAAATTGATGGTATGACAATAGATGTTAGTGACTGATAGTGCATGATGTAAAGAAGCCCTCTTGATATGACAGAAGGGCACCTTGAATTAGGCAATGTAACATTTATATGACCCTTAAATTTATCTATTTATTTGATGCAGGCAGATATAATTATTCTTTTACAACTTACAAAGTCCTTGTTTGTATTAATAACATTTTGTGGAATGGCAGGAATGGACATCAATCCCATCCATTACATATGCATTAGTATCCATTCTTCTACGATTGCCCCATGTCAGATTTGTAATTATAACCCTTGGAGAAAAAGGCTGTATAATGCTCGAGAGGAGCGTAGATGGTGAGTTCATGACTGTGTTTGGATGTGCATAAATAGATCTTTGTAGAACTGTGGACTAGAGGATCGGGATAATATATGGCTGTATTTCTTGTTTTATCATTTCAAGCTTGAATATTTTTAGTAGCCATTAAATATTCCTTAAACAGGTGAAGGTTCTGAGATCGATGAAACAGATGCGGAGAACTTGCTTGAATCACTAAAGATGAGAGTCGATAAAGATAATGTGCTCCCATCATGTGTATCATCTGAGGTATGTTGAATGAATATACGTTAAAGATATTCTTCTCAATCAGCACCTGTGCTTGCATGAACTCACAATTACAATGTTCCATCACATTTTTATCGATTTTATAAATGCAGTGTTGAAATAAAAGAGTAAATTTTCAACTTATCAATTTTCCAAATAACCAATATATTGGGAGTCTTTTGAAATTGCTTGGATGCTCTTCTAAGACTGAGTTGAAGTTTGAGAACTCTACTGGAGTAAATTTTGACGTTTTAATCATCTGTGGTGCATTCTTAGGAGCTTTTCTTTGCCTCGTCACTCTACTTGTTTGCTAGAAATAATGTTCTTATTGATTCTTTACAGGATTCCAATTTTGTTAAGGTCGACTATGGCTATCTGCTGAAGTCTTTTCCTTAATTTAAAAGGTCTCTATTTATGGGAAGTAACTGGTTATTCTTTTTTCATTCTTAGTGCATGAGGCTACATGCCCCTGGAGTAGGCACTATTAGTGGCAGATTGCTTTTAGGCACAGCAGAGATCATACCTTCTTCGGAGCTCGTTGACACCACAGGTGCTGGAGATGCATTTATTGGAGCAATCCTTTATGGTGCGTGGAGACCATTATGTTCTTCTTTTGTTGCTTCATCCTATCATTTGTTGATCTTGTTGGTGCTAGTTGCATTAAATATTTCTCTTATTTTCTTACAGCTCAAAGATTGCCATTTAATAAACCTTTGCTAACATATAGGGCGCTGCCTCTGGACTCAGCGTCTCATTAGAAGTTTCTACATTCGGAGAATCAAGATGAGTTTGGGAGAGTCACATTGGTTGTTGAGATTTTTTTTAAAAATAAATCTCTTTGAATGATTCTTCAAAAACTTATGATTTTCTTCTTGTGCAATGGAATTCTGAAGTTAAGAAAATGTAAATATTGATGCATGCTTTATTGAAAAATTAAGAAGTACTGATAGATGCCTTGAAAGCCATACAACTTTGGGTTTACAGAGAAATTGGAAATATGTCCATTTACATCTAATTTCTAATGGGTGTTACTTGTCCATGTATAAAGGATACTAGGGAAGTGTTCTCTGCTCTAGTTGTGTTTTAGCATTTATTCTTGCTTGGAAGCAGGTTTGTCTTTAGAATGGGTGCTTGTGTTGCATGTGGTGTCTTTCTAAAATGTATTTTGGGCTTCAAATGAGAAAAAAATATTCATATCTTCTTTGATCTTTGACCTTTTTTCTATGACCTTCTCATCTCTTCGCTCTCCATCTAAGCTTTAAATATTCCTGTAATCTGTATATGAAGAGATTCTGAATGTGCAAGCAAACAATAAGTTCTTGAAGTGGATTTAAGATTTGGAATCAGATTGAGATCTGGGAGTTTCTTGACATGGTTTACGGAGATATGGTGAAAATAGAACAGTATACCAACATCTTTGTTCCTTGTACAAATGGCATAGGAACTCTTAGTCCTAGTGACATTTGTTACCTCTGTGAGCCCTGATACCATAGAATGACTGTCTTTGTAAACTCCAGCAAATAGGTATTGTAGCCATGACATACATGTGTTCTATATGATATCTGACATCTTTTCTGGAATATGAAGATGGGTGGTACCACTAAACCACAGAATGTCTCTCTGAACTCGGTGACATAATCGCTCACCTCATTTAAAGGATTCATGGCAATGGTCAAATTTCCACTTTTGTGCATCTTATTTTAGGTTTTTGCTAATTTGGTCTCTATCTGTCCAAGAGTAAAAGCTGATTTTAACCCTTAATGAGCACATGCTGACCTCGAGAATCCTTTCCACAAGTCATGGCCAGGTGGTTATCCTAGGCTAGGATGTTGAGAGAACCAACCTCTTCACTAACCAGCTAGCTGGTATGTTGCTTGAATCAGTGTCGCTTGATCTGCATTTGTCTTCTATGTCCACATCATTCTAGAAAAGAAGATTCCTAACT
The DNA here is from genome assembly GCA_000441515.1 of Elaeis oleifera. Taxonomy (NCBI): domain Eukaryota; kingdom Viridiplantae; phylum Streptophyta; class Magnoliopsida; order Arecales; family Arecaceae; genus Elaeis; species Elaeis oleifera. The sequence continues at coordinate 839,557 of KE504840.1, forward strand.
CTTCCTTTTAATTCTTTGATCCATCTGAATTGTGTTTCTTTGCTATGAGAATAAATAGTTATCAGGAGCTGGTTGCAGTGTATCTGGGTGTGGGAGATAATTTGCTACTCTAGCACTTCTTGTATCCTTGATCTTTTGTTCATTTGCTGGATTTGGAATATAGATGAATTCTTCTTGTCACCCATTGTTCATTTGCTATGTTTTGGCGTTCATCTAGTGTTTTGTTCCACATATTTGTGATACCAAGTCTTTGAACCTCTGTTCCTGTAATATTCCACTGTTGCATGACTTGATCTTCTAGTGACCAGCACTTGCTAGGATGCTGGTGATGACTGACTGAATTACATTTTGTGGTTAAATGCCTTCATGATATATAGGAGTCTCACATCATCACTGGTATACGAGGGAACATTTTAGTTATAAGTTTAATAGTTTATTCTGTACATTGTGATTTCATGGGAAGCTGGGTTAATCCTGTCTCCTTGGCATCTAACTCGAAGTAATATCAGTTGATCCACAAGCTTCAGCCTTTATGGTGACCCAGTAAAATATTCTTTATTACTCTCTAATCTCTTGCAATTGATGGTAACCCATGAGACAGACATCTGTCTTTCAAACTCGATTTGTTTTTGATTATAGTTCAATAGTGCTAGTTCCTGTGCCTGCTTGTTTGATCAAAAGGCCAGGAGCAGATTTAGGAGTTCCATGTGTCAACTATTGGGTAGTGATGGAGCATTTGCTATTGAGTTTCTACTGCAAAGGATTCAGGTCCCGACGGGTTCTCCAATGGGACTCCGGGATGCGGTACCATCCTATATGTCAAGATAGGATTGTCCCGCCATCGTCCTAATGTCTCGATTGCGACATCTTGGGACATCTCCTATTTTAAGTGTTGGAATGGGGTGGAACGGTGATGCGTCATGTTCCATGAGAAAATCGGGACAAACCTATCTCATAGGATTTAAAACCTTGCTTTCCTGAGTATAAACACTTCATGAACCATTAGATTAGCGAGAAAATTGCTATAGAATTTTGAATATGATTTCAAATGTTGTCCATGCTGGTTGGCAGATATCATGGTGGGCTAGTAACAGCACCTGATGAGTCAGCGTGGCACTTATTACATTCATTCTGAATATATGTATGTATGTATGTATGTATATATACACACACACACATATACATATGTATACGTATACATATACATATGTATACGTATACATATACATATGTACAAACATAGGTACATATATACATAGATATATACAAACATACAAACAGACGCACGCACGCATGCACATCTAGATACGCACGTGCGTGCGCGCGCACACATATATACCAACTGCTTTGTTGGTCTGCGAGGAGAATATCCTATTTGAACTTTGGCTTTTGCAACAGTAAGATTTAGTAAGCCGTGTGTTTCAAGGTTGTAACTAGCATGAGTTACTATTTAGTCTATCGGCTTACTTATCAGGAAAAGCACTAGGACCATTTCAAATTATCCTGCTAGATGTGGTTTAAAAAGTTCACGTGCGCTCAAAGGCTCTATGAGACAGTTGTTGGTTCTGAGTTGGCCTCCTGAAGTGGTCTTATATATCTTATTTTATGGTCGTTCAGCTTTCTGACTAGTTGGTAGATACACCAATAACACCACAAGTAGCTTCAGGTTTTATAGTCCCTTTCCTGTCAAGGAGTTTCAATGGTGATTCCTTTCTGAATTTAACTATCTCATGTGCACCACAATCCTTTTTAATGTTAAATTTAGGAGCTGTCCATTCAATGCTATTCATTGCACATCCTTGCAGTTTGTTCATGTTTCCTGTTTAAGACTTTTCAGACCTTTGGTCCTTTTCACTTGCATTGTCTTGTATCACTTTTATTCTGTGCTAGGATTATTGAATGGTTGATATTTAAAACTATCATCATCTTCCACAAGAATTTCTTGTTTGTAAACAGTGAGGAGTCACATGTTGCTCTATAAGGATAATGTTTGAGAGGTAAGGTAGGATGGCATTTGAAAAATATAGAAACAATGCTGGTTGCTTGAGTTTGGTATTGAGATACTAAGAAAATGCATTGGTTCACTGCTTTAGAGTCAGAATATGCCACAATAACTATTTCTTTATTCACAGAGCAATATGCAGCCAAGATCCTTGAAAATTAAGATGGTAAGATCTTGCCAAAGGCTGCTTCTATATATCTGGAACAAATCTATAAATAAATAGAAATGAGGCCCTCCAGGTCTAAGCTCTCTTATTTGGCATAGCAATACCATGCCCTATTTGGCTTTTAAAGTTTTCACCGAATTCAAATCTAGCTTTCCAAAAGCCACATCAAGATGTTGCAAGATGAAATTTTGGTAGCGAAGTTATCCATTCATATAGCTTATTAGCTAAATTGATTGATTTATAGTCTGAGTCCTAATTTTAGCTAACATGTGCGAAACTTTTGTCTAGCTGGTGACTTGGTTAGCTTATACTGTATATATTTTGTTTACACTGTTGAACTCAATTTTAAATCTGTAAAATCTTTGGTTTCTAATACTATGCTGTACATACTCTTTTATGCATAAATAATTGGATTTATTGCTTAATTTATTGAAACATTCATTATCAGAAAGAATATAAATGGCAAACTCCTTAAATAGAGAAGAGTTTCTTTCCTTGCTATACCAATTAATAATAGTTAATCTATATATGTTTGTATGCATGTAAATTATTTATGTATGTGCCTGTGTGTATTCATTGAACATGTAGTGAATTCTAATTGAGTAGGTGGGTCCATATATTGCTAGGATAGAGTGGCTATCTGATAATGATTTGGGATTGTTTATCTGCATGTGTGGAGGTAAGAGTGCAAGATAGATTTTCTAGAAAGCTCAGTATTCCTGAAAACAGATAGCATGTTTTTTGATATATGGCCTGAAAGTGGATTGATCTATCTGACTGGTGTCCAATCTGGATCTGAGTGAAAAAATAACCCATGAACCAAATTGGGGTTTTTACCAGTCAAACTTGCATCAAAAAAATATGGCAGGGTTGAAATGTAAGGCAGAATAAATTATATGAGATTAATCTGAGTCGAACTAGCTAAAATCATACTGAAATTAAAAGTTCCTCCTGCAATGTGAAATGGGGGATTGGTGTAATTCACAGGGATTAGTGTGACACATGGGAGGTGGGTGGCTGAATTTTAAGTCACTATGCCAGCTTGGGTGGGCCGAAGGAGCTTTTTTGGGCACTAACGGGTGCCTCAAAGCATTTCTTTATGTTGCTGATTAGTCTGTCGTTTTCATACTTGCTAGTTTATGTTATACTTGTAGACACTTAACATTTTCTTTCTTTTTGCACTTTTATTAGCACTGTGTGCAGAGATGCCTCCAGAGAAAATGTTGCCTTTTGCTGCTCAAGTGGTAAAGCTGTTCTTCCCTTTTATCTCCATGGTGCATAGTACCTTTATCAAATTTACTTCATAAATCACTACCAATAAGGAAAGACTCTACAAAGCAAAAGTTTATCAAAAGAAAGGGAAGATGTCTGCACATAAAACTCACTTTCTTATTGGACTATTTCTGATGTCATCATAAAGTATTTTCATATTTTGTCTTTTTACCAGCAAATGAAATGGTATATTCCTTCTAATTGCAGGCTGCTTTCTGCTGTAGAGCACTTGGTGCTCGGCCTGGTTTACCTCGGCTGATGGAGCCACGCCTGGCTCCATTCTTACATTAGACTGGTACTCCTACAAGAAGTTCCATGCTGTGAAATTTTAGCTTGGAACTCTTTAATAGCCAGTTTCACATTAAGACAAGCAATGTGTATAAAAAGGCTGAGAACTTGTTGCTAACGTTAGACCATGTCTCTCCTGCTACGGAAGCCTTTGGACTGCAAGTGCTTTGATTTTTCTGCTGCTATGCTGTCATTGATAGGGTTACCATTTCTGAAACTGGACGTAAGTGTTCATTTTACGACCTGAAATTCGAAGATAATCAAATCCTGATATGTGATCATCACAATCTATCATAACTTTGTTAGAAATATAAAAAATCCTCACGAGAAGCTATAACATAAAAAGTTATATAACTAAGGCTGCATTTATTTTGAGAAATGGTGAAATAGGAATTGTAGAAGTTATGTCTGTAGGAATGGTTATGCCATGAGTTATGACTGTTTTGAATAGAAAAAAAACCTTTATAATTTTAAATGATGAACTTTTTGTCCATAAAATTGTGAGGGTAGGCATAAAAGTGCATTTATGCGAAGGAATGGTTTATAACAGCTTCCCTTTGGAATGGTTATGTATATCATAAGCAAGTTTGACCATTAGGCCTCCATAAAAATCCTTGGTAGGCATAACGCCTATTTCAAGTTTTTTGATATTTTATGACTAAATTAAATGCAACCTAAAAATGTACTCGGTTCAACATGGTTAAGACAAAATCCACTTTAAACATCTATACATTTCAATGTTATCAACAAAGTGAGAAACTATATTTTTGATATTACTTCGGTCATCGCTAGACCCAAATATTAACTTTGAAATATCAAATCCACTTTCTCGAAAGGTCAACTAAGGCTTTGCACTGATCATTTTGAACAATTTATATAAAATACATGGCGAGCAAGTAAACTTCTATGAGGGTTAAAATGTTTTAACTGAAAATACATGACTTCAATCATGTTATAAATTTAATCATCACTAAAAATCTGTGTCAGTTCTTGTAAAAAAGTGAAATCAAAAGCTTCGATAAAAAACATATGATGGCGGTAAGAGTCAAAACATATGATTATCAGGAAGAGTTTAGATAGTTCACACTAGATCACAAGTCATATATTCTTCGAAAGACTGGACCCATATATTAACTTTGAAATATCAAATCCACTTTCTCGAAAGGTCCACTAAGGCTTTGCACTGATCATCGTGAACAATTTATATAAGATACATGGCGAGCAAGTAAACTTCTATGATGGTTAAAATGTTCTAACTGAAAATAAATGACTTCAATCATGTTATAAATTTAATCATCACAAAAATTCTGTGTCAGTTGTAAAAAAAGTGAAATCAAAAGTTTCGATAAAAACAATGATGGTGGTAAGGGTCAAAACATATGGTTATCAAGAAGAGTTTAGACAGTTCATACTAGATCACAAGTCATATATTCTTTGAAAGTTCGGGTGAGGTTTCAATGAATTGCTTCAAAAAGAAATTTCAGAAATTAAAATTTGCTAACTAGGAAAAATGATAAAATTGTTAAAACATCAAATGTAGATAATTTATATAGTTTAACATTCTCTTATAAATTCACCTGTATCCTCAAGTCCCCTTATATCCTTTTTGCAAATGCAAGAAAAGCTACTCATTACCTTACCATGATTAAAATAAGGCCCGTTATCGTATTTGTCGCTAGCGCAAATGAGGCCACTCGTATCTTGAGGGTCCATTTACACAACTTGGCCATGGGTCCATTTACACAACTTGGCCATGGGTCAACTAAATACCATCTGATGCAAGGTTCCTCAATGAGGCCTCTAATATACCACCTAAGTAGGGATCCATATATATTATCGTTAGTAATCTAAATGAGGTCACAAATACCATACAACTAGATATTTGTCACTGATAGATTGCGTGAGACCACTCGTATATGATCTGGGTAAGAGCACACCTTCAGTTTAAACATATATCATTACTTTGACATGAATCTCATAATGGGATAATTATTAAAAGCTCCAAAGAAAGCAAATACTCAATTTCATGATTTGTAAGTAGAATCAAGAATAACTTCAAAACTGACTCCAGACCAGATTTCCTTTTTTTTCATAACAAAAACCAGTGAGGGTTTGGCAATGGTTGAAATTTCAAGACAAACTTGAGAACTTCGAAATAACATGCATCGTGGTGTAGATTAAAATTTATAGAAACAGAGAATGACAATTGCATCATTAAAGAATAATTCCCAGGAACTTTGGAGAGAATTAGAATTGACATCTGGGATGATTCATGTTCCTAGATAGAATGCTCCTTTGGGAAATATATATGGTTATTTAATTTCTTGTGAGTGCTGCTTTCTGGTTTGCAGTCATTGTACAAAGGCTAATTTCAAGTGCTACATAACACAAACCATAAGTACTTCATTTAAGATAATCATGTAACATAAGAACTTCCTTTTGTCATGTAAATCTATATTAAAATAGTTAAAAGGTTATTTCCTGCTAATTATTTTTTGGCCCCCCAATCTATCATTTATGATTCCGCCCTGAGGTCTCCATCTAACAAATACTTATCCCGCAAAAACATTCCAATTCTTTTCTCTTTCACAAAATTCTTGTTCAGCCCAATTAAACCAGATTAATATGGCAAAAATCCACTCTAATTTAGCTTAAAATGGGGTTGGTTGGGTTAGCGAAATCCAAACTTGAGCCTAGGTTAGATTGGGTTAGGGTTGGGAGATGTAAATGTTGGGATTTGGATGCGGAACAGGATATGGATCTTAAAATTTTTAGATATGCATCAACTATTGATTACATATGGATCTAAATTTCAATTTCAAAATCATCTTGATGATATTCAATCAAACATATAATGGACAGTGAATAAAATATAAAAAGAAAAATGTATAGGTTTCTTGATTCATATCTATGAGGCACCTAAGCATGTGCCTTCCAACGATGATCCACACAGGAACCAATCAAGAACTCTCTCCAAACAAATTTTCTTGAATCCCTTCTCAAGGGAATTAGCCCTACTTCTTGTTGCTGAATTTTTCTCAAAAAATCAGCATGCTCTTTCTAAGAATCTTTCTTGGATTCTTTCTTCCTTAACTAAGAATCTTTCTTGATTTTATTTCTTCCTTTGTCAAGAACTTTTTTTGACTTTTTTCGCTGCTAAAAACTCTTTTTCCTTTGTCAAGAATCTTTTTTGACTTTTTTTGCTGCTAAAATCTCTTTTGGCCGCCCCACTTTTGGGCATGAAGACAAGAGGGGCGTCCACACCTTTTTAGCGTGAACCTAGGAGTGTGGAGAGATGAGGTGCACAATGAGGAGGGGGGTTAAAACTTACACATAATGACGCACAACAATGAGTCTTTTCCTTCTTTCTTACACGTAAATCAGACGCAAAGGAGATTGGGCGTTGGAAAGTTAGCGCACAACCTAGGGGCGTGAAAGCCTTCTTCACGTGTAACCTGGCGTGGAATAATAGGCGCTCTCCTCTTTCTTGGTGTGAAAAACATCTTTACGTTAGGAATCAGGGCCTTGAAAAGGGTTAAGAGTCCTTCTTTAGCATGGAATTTTTTTAGGTGTCCAACACTTAGATCCAATCAACTTTTAATCCAATTAGGAGTCCAAGTTAGTTGGAGATTCAAGGGTTTAATCATGTGCTAGTATGAATGTCCAAAATCTATTAGGATTTCAATCAAATCTTTATTGAATTGGGACTTTTCAAGTCTAATCAAAAGTCCTTGATCAATTTTTTTTGTGTATGATCCATTGGATTCCACATCTAGCTAGCAGTAGGCCCAAGCTTGTGTTAATCTAATCTAATTAGGTCCAAAACATATTCAGCTCATGCGTTACAATTAAGTAGAACTTTTCTAATTTAATTGCTGAATTATATTTTTTAATTCATAAAAACTTACAAGTTAAGATTGACGTCTAACAACGTGTCATGACTATCCAGAACATGTAAAATTTGATGAAATGACCAAAATATCCTTCTATGGTGAGTTACTGTACAATTCAATCCTTCGATTATATAACATCCCAGATAAGCCATGGGCATGGAATCATGTCAAGTCCGAATACCTATCCATATGTATCTCGATCTACTGATAATGACTCGATTGATGATACATTAGAAACTCTTTCTAATGTCCATCCTACTTTGGTCAAAGACTTCCTGAGTCATCATCTTATAAGATCACATGAGATTTCTCTTCTTTTACGAAGAGTGATTGATTCTTTATTGACCACTCACAACCTTCATGCATACTTCACTATATCCAGAACATCCCACACATGTCTTAGAGAGTCATGCTAGGATATGAACCAAAGTATGGATTTATATATACAAGATACCATGGTAATCTCAGATCTAAGGATCACTTGCACCACTATCACTGGAGAATCATCTTTGGATATGCTAGTAAAGCTCCATCAGATGTTCTCCCTGTGGATCAGTTCAGTGAACTCATTCTCTAATGAGCACCCACATTCTTGTATTAGTATCTCTACATAAGTAATTGTGAGATCAATCACCCTCTCCATCAAGTATACATAGGATGTGTCAGTTTTACCGATATCATCGATCCCGACTCGATGATCCTATGACTGAAAATATTTAGATCAGGACTATCAAAGTTTTAGATCTCACTAGCATGATCTCATCATGATCCTAAATCATTATTCTAATCTATGGGTTCATCATAATCTCAATTAAGTTATCAAATTAGATAATAAGATACAGCATATGATGAAACACAATACCTTAAATAATGAATGTCATATACATAAGTAGGAAGATAAAATAGAAAAGTCTCATTATATCATCCATGCGATTGGCTTGTAGGGTACTATTCTTTCAGTAAAGATATGATTAGCTTAGGGTTTACCTTCAACTTGACCAACCTGCCTAAGTTGCAACCCCAACTAGACATGTTCTGTCAAGGCAAGCGATAGCGAAAATTTCATTATATAGAAGCCTATAATGCTCTTGACAAAGTAATTCTTATAATTGGTCGAGGATAATTGGGATGGCATCGTTGATAAAGCCACCTCATACCGAGAACATCACGTGTTGAAATGGAATCCCAGGAAGTGTGAAGATCCAAAGTGAAATTATAGATGAATATATTTTGAGAATTTTAGTGGACTACCTTGGAGATGATATTATTTTCATTTATTAAAATAATTCTCAATGGTAAATTTTAGGACGATGATTTTTACTCTTTTATGAATTTGAGGCTAACTTGATGTTGGATTGTCTTAGTTTCACTATTCATAGTGCGGCGATGGATCATTATCAATGAGGAGTCGGTAACTCTTTTTAAGTTGAATATCTCATTCGATCCTGCTTGTTATATTAATTTGCTGAATCTAGAAGATGACTTGCAACACATTCCTAAGTAACAGTATTTCCAATTTTAAACCTTGATATTTTGAACCTTAAAAGGCAAAGACTTATGGACACCATAAAAGGTTCAATCTGGAGAAGTTCTGGGAAAATGGTTAAATACTTTATTTGAATTCTCATATGGATAAGGTCTCTGAGTGAGTGTACATGTGTTGAGGAATTCTCATTAGGACATCTTACACTTCTTGTTTGGCGATTTCATTGATTTATCTATCCTCTTCTATACTTATAGCCAAAAGATGATGGGAAAGTATTTTGAGGATTCTTTAACTATTTTCTGTCAACATTACAATCATTGTCACTGAAAACTGGAAGCACCCTATACATGGTAATTAGACCTCAAAGAATTTGATTTCGGAAGCTTGATAGTTTGGTTTCGGCTCTGGCTTTTGAGTTCATGCCTCCTTTTGCTGGCACTTGTGCTGACAAATTTGAAGTGAATGTAAACTTTGGTTTAACCCTTATAGTTTGGATCACATCTTCAAGCATAGGCAGCGACAGACATGCTACTGGACTGCCCTAAGTTATTTGTTATTTTTCAAGTCATTACACTTTAGGCTCTTGTTAGAAATGTACAAGGAGCTGGAATGGTATTCGGCTTTGATTCATTGATTGATTTATATCTGAATTCCCTTGGTGATCATTCATTGATTGCATCCTTGCTACTTGTATTGTTGCTATGTATTAGAGAATGAGAAGAGAAGGCATGGATTGGTAATACTGCTTAAATTTTTCAATTGGATTCTGGAAGTGATTGGATTATCAGTATGATAAGCATTGCATGGATCGAAATAAAATGAAAGCCCATTTTCAGTTGATGAGATGTGAAGAAGAGGGGAGCTGAAAAACCAAGCATCCTTGCAAGAGACCTTCCTTCCCCCACTCAGAAAGGTCAGTCATTTATAAATTGCCTTGAAGCTTGCATTTGGATTGAATGTTGGTGCACCATCTTGGAGCTGCCATGAACTTGGAATTGCCTAAAAAATGTTAAAATCCAGGCTGCAATTCTGGCTGCTACCTGGTTCCATCACACAATAACTTAGTCGCACTGAAAAAGATAGGAAAAGAATGGCGCATTCTAGCTGCTCGATTTATATAGCCCTTATCATGTTATGACAAGCGAAGTTCTGACTTGATGATGGTTCTGTGTACTATTAGCTCCTTTCTAATAATAGGACTTATGTTTCTGATCTTATGATAGAGGATTTGATTTCTTGCTTGCAAGCCAAAAGATCATTTTCTAGGAGATATTTCTCATGTGGTTGTCCGGAGATATTTCTCATGAGTAGAGCATGAACGAACGTCGTAAAGATTTTGCATCAACTTTTCTTAGTAGTGATTCTATCATTATATATTTGCTTAGTTTCTTCTATTCACAAACAGCTGAATAGACATTGCTGCCCAATATAAATGGTATATATTCTAGGCTTCTAGCAAGGCTGCCCACTTGGGATCCCCTGCCTCCTTTTCTTTGCAAGTAGTTGTTAACCTCAGTAAGGGATAACAAAGCGAGTGGATAACAAAATCCCATGTGAACTCTGAATTTGGCGAGGCTCCTGGATCTTTGATTCTTTCATCAGAGTTGTCCATTATTTGATTCTTTGCACCAATTCTATAAACAGCCTCCAAGTTCAATGTAAGTGAACAATGGATATTCGGAATTAAGTCTTATATGGTTGAATTGAAATTTGCACCACCTTTGTATGACGTTGATGGAATGGTGCAACTTGGGGCTTTTGAAGAATAGGCAATGAAGAAACCATGCAACCAAGTCTTTGGACGGATGGGAGGCATGACAAGAAAGCTGAAGGCGATGGTTGGCACATGTTATGCGTGTAGGCCGACTTGTCAACATCATTGCAACGGACGTTGTGGGATGAACATGTTGCCATCTTTAATGATTCTGTCAAAGATTTTGTCGTTCAGCATGACACTTGGAAGAAATGGGAATTCGCGCAGATTCCAAGTTTCAATCTCTAGGCTTGAGTTTAGTGATCGGATCGTTGTTCACGCTTTTTTTGTTTGATGTTTCTTTTTGAGAAGACCCTCTTTTTTTTGACACAGTTGATAAACAAATTTTTGTCTGCAGGTTCTCTTGTTTCGGGGATAATAAATAATAATAATAATCTACAGAAAATGTGGTATCAAATGAAGAGAAAGTTACTTTTTTGAGAAGAACAACAGGAAAGAGCAGGAGGCTCTTTGGAAAGGGCTATGCCTTGGAACATCAAAATTTTCACTTGGTTGGCTCTTAACAAAGCCTTCACACGAAAGACATCCTTGTGAGGAGAGCTTGGAATGTTAATGCCACCTGTCCTTTGTGCAAGATAAAGCCTGAAGCTGTATACAATTAATTGCTGCACTGCTCCTCGGGGAAGAGTGGTCGGCAGGTCACCCATTCTTGTGTTAATTTCCAAAGCACGGCAGCTTCTCTATTCTCCGTGGACGTTTTGGAGAAAGGGAATAAAAAGAGTTCAGTGAAGAGGAGGGTTGAGATCGGCTTGTGATGAATGCTTGCGGGAAATTACAGAGAGAACATGAAAATCATGTGCTACCGAAGCCGAACAAAAAGAACTAAGATGCGATGCTTTTGGCTGCTCTGCTCCTTTCCAACGCTAAAGGCCACATGGACATTTTTTGCATATTTTAACTCTTTCCTTATAACCTCTTCTCCATAAACCTATATATATAAATAGCTTGGTTTGGCTATACTCAAATAGATCTCCACTTAATCTAGTTAGATCTATATTAGATAATGAGAATACCACATTAATGATCTAAACCGTGGAATATGGTCTACTAGCCCCAGCTTGCTTATATATCAAACATGATTTGGAAACTCCAAATAAGTAGTCAAAAAAATGGACAGTCTAGATAATATCAAATTATATATATATTTTGATCATTTGACGCTTAGATTAGGAGCCTCTAAATTACATGAATTGGTGTATAAATTGTTTAGAATAATAGATTATATCCAACTATTCGGATCATCGATATAAGATCCATATTATTCAATTTAGACTTGATTGGATCTAAGTCGAGACCTATGAGTGTAGCCATATATAAGTTAAATAATAATAATAATAATAATAATAATAATAATAATAATAATAATAATAATAATAATAATAATAATAATAATAATAATAATAATAATAATATATATAGTATATATATAGTATATATATATAATATATATATA
>KE504840.1:857514-876250 GCA_000441515.1 Elaeis oleifera
AGATATATATATATATATATATATATAGATGCATGTCATAAGTGTCAAAATATCTTCGGCCCTTCATTTTATTATACCAGGCAGCAAAATATCAAATTATCTTTCTTTATATTAATATGTGACTCCGTGTACATGTGGAGGGACTCATATTAAAATGCTCAAACCCCTCACCTTATAACTTTCCATCTAAGACAGAGAGATTCCCTCTACCCTAGCTGGGCTTCACCATATGATATAAGAACAACAACTCTTCCAGCACCCTTTTGGTTCTATCTTCTCCCTGCTCCTCATCCCTTTCCACTCTTCATGGCCACAAGCTCAAACCCAGATGCCATGGAGACTGATACCTCACCCCTCACCATCACCGTGGAGAGGAACCCACCCGAGCCTCGATTGTTGGAGCTTGGCATCAAGTCATGGCCCAAGTAAGTTTCCTCCTTGCAGCTTTCTCGTCTCTTGGTTCTCTCCTGGCAAAGGGATCGAGTATCTAACTTCTACTAGCTAGTTATCTTAGAGAGCTAAACTCTCGCACCACAACTATCTGATTATGTTGTAGTTGTTGGGGTTCCATTTATTTAATCTCCTCTTCCGTTCACTGTTCTTGATCTTTAGGTGGGGTTGCCCTCCAGGGAAGTTCTCTCTTAAGTATGATGCCGAAGAGACATGCTATCTCCTCAGAGGAAAGGTGAAGGCCTACATAAAGGGATCCTCTGAGTGCGTGGAGTTTGGCGCCGGAGATCTTGTGGTCTTCCCCAGGGGACTCAGTTGCACTTGGGATGTCTCGGTAGCCGTCGATAAACACTACAAATTTGATTCATCTTAGCTCTCTCCCATTGTTCTTCCTCCACCACCTCTACTTCTTCTTTCCCTTTCTTTTTTCTTTATATCAATGTAACCTTCCTCTTTTTATATTTTACGGGTTTCCAGTTAATATTAACTCTGGAGGTGTTTAGGTTGCGCTTCCAGTCAAAAAAAAGAAAAAAAAGAAAGAAAAGCCATTAGTCAATGCAGGCCGCTTTCAAAGTAATCTTATTAATTTATTCCTTTCAATGAGCTTTGAATGCTTCTTTGACCACCACCACCATGTTGCCCGTGAGTTTATGAGTTTTATGCACCACCCTCAACTTTTGCAACTTGTAAGCATTTAAATGAATGATGGATGTTTCTCCTTACGTTTGTTCCCTTTGTTTATTCGTTTATCCTACTGCCCGCCTTCCTAGGGTTTAACTTATCACTGGCATTCAATGTGGGTCCTTGAGGTCGGCATGGAGGGGTGGATTGAGCAAATAGCGTGGAGTTGGCGTTACTAGGATGGGAATAAGATGGTAAAAAAACGAGAATATACCAAAGTCCTAGGGTTCTAGTTCCTGGAAGGCATGGTCTTTGCCTTGGTGTCTTTGGCTTTGCCTTCTGGCATGGCATTCAGAGTCATGCACTTGGCTTGTTGCGTTCTCTTGGACGTATGCCTGGGGCTCACAGCCTTCAGTCTCATGTTTTTGTCCTAGGACTGCAAGGGGACCTCGCTGCTATGGTTTTTGTACCTCTTCATGATCAGCTGCCCTTTGTTTGAGCTTAAAGGGCACGGTTGAAACATTTGGTGGGATGGATTTCACGGATATCTGTTGGTGTCCGTTAAATATGTATTAAGTTTTACCATGAGTATTTTCACGTTTCGAGCTAAATCAAGCCAAGCTTGCTAAAAGCAGTTGAGCTCAACCCAAACATCAAGCTGGCTTACAGACTGCTTGCTCATTTGACAGTCCTAACAAGAGGAAAGAAGGAGGGAGGAAGTAGGACTCTTTATCCACCATAAATTCCATCCCTTTCAGGTTCGAAGTTTGGCTCGATTCAATAACAAATACATCTTCAGTTGAGTTCAACCAGTGTTGGATATAAAGGCTGTGGACCAACTCATTACATACAATCATTTTAATAATGTGCACCAAGATGTTAACCAATTAACATCTTGTCCTTGATGATTGGAGATATGAACTCATGACTTCATCCGAAAACATCAGAAGCCAGCTAATTAAACAAATATCATTTGCTGTTGTTTGACAACATATAGTCATTCTAACCCTTTATAACAATAGTATTTTGATGATGAAGATACAGACTTTTGAAAAATTAGATCTTGAACTGCAACAACAATATTTTTGCTCAATTTTAAAGTATGCCACTGTTATCACAGAGAACATTTATGATCTTGTAATTTCCTAGCCTTCATGAGAAACTAGCGGTGTATTTAATTCAAATAAGGCACTCAACGTTGGTTTCTTAATCAAATTGTAAAAACTATTCAAGTAGTGTTGCCTACTCAACTATCAGTATAGTTTTCCAAGATTTTAATGACTTTGCCAATATTTTTTTTCATACAAATTTTGGTTTGTGCAACTCTTTGCATAACTTATTAACAAGTGCCATAAGTTTTTCCTCATATTATTTGGAAATTCAGTCAGCCATGACATATTTAGTCCTTCATAGGAGGTATATATGCTCCTTGTTTGCTATGAATTAAGGACCATACCTCTCAATCTGTCATGCATGGTTGATGCATACCTCCTAGGACTTTCCTTTTTAAAGTTTTCTCATGTCATAAGATTTTTTTTTTTGGCGTGTTTTGGTTGGGGATGGAAGGTGTTGAGGCTACGTAACTGTCCAGATCAGAAGGACCTTTTGGATGCGTGATATTTTCTCCTTTTTAACGAACGTTTAGAGGAAACAATTTTCTATTGAAAATCTTGAATACAGATCCATATTAAAAACTCGGCAGACTCATAGCATGAAATGATATTCAAAATTTCTATGGTCATATTTCTATCAAGAACTACTTTATAATCCCGTCATGGTTCAGTAAATCATTTTTTTCCTCCAAATATGCACCCCAAACAAAAGTTTACTTCAATAGAAGCCCTAAATTCTTATATAGAAATAATATTAAATGGATCTGCATTTGCTAATATGAACTACAAAAGTAATAAGTAATTAATGATTGGCGCATTATAATTAAGCAAAGGTTTTTCTACTCCCTTTCATCATAGACGTGGTAGAGAATCTTTCAATGCCAGCATCAAGCCTCACTCATCGTGCCAAAGCAAAAATGGGAATCCAACCTTAACCTCCTCTCCCTATCCATCAAGAGATGCCATTTTCCAAAATGGCAATAACCCTTGATTGTTTGACCTTGATTAAACTTTGTCCATCAAACATTTAACATAATTTAGGAACGAGCTAATTAATCAAATCCTGAGCCTTCTGTATGCGCTCGACTCGTGTTAGATTGCACATGCTCGCAGTTGATCTATAAGAACTGGAAAAAGTCAGCTTGTGTGCAAAGTTGAATCCAAATGCAACGTTGATAGACCCAAAAAGTCCAACCAATCTCGAGATTCATGTGGTACGTTCCTAGATATGTCGGTAACCTGACTACTCTCGAATGCCTGCATACAAGGATGCATGGAGACGTTAATATATCCAGGCTACTGCATTGGATTTCGAATACCCTTTGACTGTATCCAAGAAAGATCAACCGTGATTGGCTTTCTAGTTTAAAGACCGTCCTGGATACAATGTTTCCTTCCTTCTCATACAATATGGAGTAGAGTCTGAGTGAATTCAGACAAAAAAAATGTGATGTCTTAGCTCTAAATAATCACGAGCATGAAGACTTTGAATACGAAGGAACAAACAAGCTCTCGATTGAAAATTGAAACCATGAATGTGAATTCTTGAAGTGCATGGGAAGTACTGAAGTGGGTCTCAGAGTGAGGCCTTTGGATCCGAAAGTTGGCCTGAAACCTTGAAGCTCAAATATGACAGGGACTACTGGAGTTGATGAGATGGTTAAATGGGCCTATTTGAGACCGCGTCTGTTAACCCAGCTTTGGGTTGAATTCAGGTCTCACGTCTCCTAGATTCTTATTCGGCCTGGGATGTATTATTATGCACTGGTGAAATTTTTTGTGCATCGCGGATAGTGTAGAAGATCCAATGTAGAATACATTGCCTCATCCGATTGGTCCACATAGTCACCATTTTTTAACGCGCATTTAATACTTGCAGTTCAGCTTTTTCGTTTAAAAATTTTGTATGACGAAAATGCTTCCGTCCTTTGAAGAAATTATGACATTTTATGTTCATATTATGACACCCTGCATCCATAATATTTACAGGATATCATAATTTTTCTAAAGAATAGAGGCATTTTCATCATTTAAATTTTAAATGAAAAAATTGATTTATAGGTATTAAATGCGCGTTGGAAAGTGGTTGGACAAAAATACTCCTCTCATATTATGATGTCTTAGGCTGTATTATAATATTCTGAACAATATTATGCTATAGGATATCATAATTTTTTTCAAAAGGCAGAGATATTTTCGTTATACAAATTTTTAAACGAAAAAGTCGATCTGCAGGCATTAAATGTGCATTGAAAAATAGTGACTATGTGGATTAATCGGATGAGGTAGTGTATTCCATGTCGGATTTTCTACACCGCCCAGGGTAAACAAAGAATTTCTCTTATGCACCGTGATAGTATGAGAACTGAATAGGCCAAGGGCCACTTTTTACGGCCCACGATTTCCTGGATTTGTACTCTTTTTGTTTTATCATTTAGTAAATATAACTTTTATGTCAAGTGATCTGAACCCTATTGTTTCTTTTTGTGGAATTAACAACCGAATTAAGTGAGACATTTATTTGTTTTAAGTCGCATTTGCGAACAACATGCATGTGGATGACTGCATAACGTAAAGGTTCACAGGTTTAGGTGGTGTGGTAGGTGCAATACATACGATAGATAACATGAATGGCCATGATCATATGAGAAGAATTGTCGGTAGTTACTTTTGCACAAAAAATTCTACCAAATGCATTATTCAAATATTTAGCCTATGCACTTTCTTCTCTTTTAAGGAAGAGGGGGACTAATTAGAGCTGGTGCTCGCCACTTGCAATACATACAAGAAGGAAAAATGGCTACAATCGCATGAGAAGAATGCAATAGATTGTGTCGTGATCCCTTATCATAAAATTTATTAGTTCTCGTTTAGTTGATATACTCTTCTCACTTATTCCCTTTCAACAGGAATGGAAGGAATTAGTGTTGTTTCATTAACGAAGAAATGTAGAGAGCAACTCAAGAAAAAAAGGTGATGATATTTCTATTTGGATAGAATTTTTTTTTATTTTTGATGAAAATAGATCATTCATACAAATTTTATATGAATATATTCAAAATAATCAAAAATAAAATATTTTGAAAAAATGTGAGGCTAATCTCAGAGGTTCAAAACTTAGAAGTGTAGATTTAAGGAGCGTGCATGATAATGAGATTATGTAAAACATTGACGACTAGCATCCATTCAGATTGATTTGAGATTGAGGGTCTGACCTAAGTGCTTGGAAGCAGTGAGAAGAAATGACACCACATACCATCTCACATGAATTGCACCATTCCTATCTATCTATATGTATATACATATATAATTCATGAGACCAGCGAAAGCATATGGGCATCAGCTCTTTCCCTACATCCATTTCCACCCTTGAGAAATGTACTGTGAAATCAAAATATTGTGATGCAAAGTACCTTCGGTTGTAATGGGAATGATAAAAGAGTCATGTTAATATTCTTGCACCCCAATGTTAGCACCCACGATATCGGTGCTGACAAGACGGTGATTTACTTATACATATAGACAATAAAAAGTTCATCCGATTCTAGATCATAGCCATCCATAGAGTATTGTGGATTATGTATTGTTATAAAGATGGGGAATGATAAGGGGCTCTCATCTCCTTCCTTATCCGGTGTGCTCCCATCCCGGCGCCATAAGAAAGCTGGTTCCTATGCCCTCCGACTGGACTTCAGGCATGCTTACTCTCGCGCACCCTTCAACGCCGTGCCCGGGCGCTCATTCCAGACTTGGTAACACCCTCCTCTCTTATGTCCCTCTCTGTGCTTAAGAAAAAGTTTGTTTAGTCGTCGAATTTTATGGATTGGTATTGCCTCTAACTTTAGCAAAGGAGGGGACGGGGAAGAATGCTAATAATGTTAGGGAAACAACTCGGATTCCAAAGTCACTTGGTTTTTTTGCTATGAAAAAATTATGGGATTCACATAACCCGAGTATCAGGAATTAATGGTTTCGAACTTTGCATGAAGTAATAAGGATTTAGAAGCAATTGCAGAAGGATGAGTAAATAAGTAATTTGATTTTTGTCCGGAGTCATGCAAAGAATAAAATGATACGCAAGTGGCAGCATAAAGCATGAATATGCGCTAATAACACAATAAAAGGCCATTTTAATGCTAACTGTATCTTGCACGATGGAACATATTAATGTGCATGACTCGTGGTGGAAAAAAAAAAGAAAGAAAGAAAAAAGGTTTCAAATGTATGCCATTGCTTCATGGTACAGTTTTTTCTGACCGAAATATATTCCTGATAAGGTTATATAAACTGTTGACACCACCAACCATATTGGTTTCTTGTATTATACAATTTGATTATTTTGGAATGTACTTTTTTCTGAATGAATTATTTTGGGGTATACTTTTTTTGATGATATTACTCTGGAATCTACTTTTCTGCAGTATAATCACATGTCCTCTGCTAATTGGTGCCAGGATGCTTATCATCAAGAAGAAGATGTATTCTTTAGCAAAATCAAGAGTAAAGATGTCCAGTTTTGAGGGTAGCCAGGATTATGCAGATGGTGATCTTCAAGGAAGCAAGCAACTTTACCTTGGGATAGACTTTGGCACATCTGGTGCTCGATATGTTCTTATAGATAAACAAGGAACCATTCGTTCTGAAATAAAAAGAACCTATCCACAACCACTTGTAAGATTCAGTTTAGCAACTAATATGTAATATCCATTTGGTTTATACCTGTAAGAGAAGCCTCATCATGATAATTTCATCTTATCATGCATTGTTTACATCTTCAATCTTACTTAAGTTTACATTGCAGAAATTTCTTTTTCCCTTTATTCCCACTTTAGATCATATTGGATCCTGATGTGAGTCCTTTCTTGAAATATCATATTTATTTTATTTACAAGTTCTTTTTTTTCACATTTAATGTTGTTCTAAAGATTTTGAAATCTTATTATATCAACTTCATGTATATAGGAGCGCTGCCAGGTCAGGTTGAGTCTGGCTACCTCCCAACTTGGACAAGGACCCTCTCTTTTTTTTGTGTTTGGCGGGGGTTGCCAAACACAAATGATTCAAGAATGAGTCTTGGTTCTTGTAGGAGAAAATTAGAACACCTGTCAGGCTACAGTGTGGGTCCAGGTACATTGAAACCCTTACCCTGCTTGATGCTCATTATGTATGGTTTGGTAGGATCAGATCTAGGTCCAGGTCCCAAGGAGGGACCATTGTTTAATGAGCTAGATTTCGTTCATGTCCTCAAAATAATCCATTAATGACCATTTGTGTCCAGGTTGAGTATGCTTTTGGTAGGTGCCAGTCAGGATCTAAAAGTTTATGGGTCTTAATTTTGAACCATATCTACTTAACAGTTCTATGGGTCTGGACTGGATCCCTGTTGGATCTAGGGCAAGAGGTCTTAGGGACAGCCCTACATGCATATGGGGTTTCTTAATCTTGTTTATTGGAATTACTGGACCCATGTTTGTTTTATCATCTTTTCGTTAGTTCAGTTCTCTACTGAGGTGAGGGAAGATTTAAATTGCTGAGGTAGACTGCTGTACTCTTTAAGTTGCTTCAGAATTATTGCTTTCCACCTTGGAAATGACTAAATAGATGAACCTATTATCATTGTTAACATTTCATGGTTTGTCCTCTTTCCAATTTTTTAAAGCTATAATACTGAATTCCAACACCTAAGGTATCAAGACACTGCTCTCACCATCTCAAAATTTTAAGGAAAATATTAGGAGATATTTGGATCCTTGAAGTTCAATTAGAATTTTATTTGAAATTATGTGTTTAACATGGAAGAATTTCATCCAAGTGGTATAGCCAAAAGGCATTGTGGCCTAATTGAGACGGTTGTGGCATCCCTGTAAAAGAATTCAATGTAAAGATGAAGTGAAAGTCAAACTTTACCAGATGTGAAGTGGAGCAAGATGGAGGATTGCATTAGAGAAGTAGCTAAATGAAGTTTTGGGACACGGATGATACAAAGTAAGTGATTATCATCTTATAGACTCTTTGTGGTAGGATTTTCATGTTCAAGAGGGTTTTCAAAGAATCTGAAGACTCATGAATGGCACTGCATAACATCTGAGAAGATATAGTAAATAAGATCATGTTTCAAACAAGCCCAAGCATCAAGGGATCGATGGATGTCATTAATTGGCACAAAGATGTGCCTTATTGTGCTTTTGAACTCCAGAGGGGCAATGTGCCTTTGATGTCTGTTGAGCGTCTCTTTGGAGGGATGTTGCCTGCCTGCATGTGTGGTGCTTGGGCTGTGCCATCCTGTGCCTTACATCTTTTCATAGATCTCATAGAGGTATGCTGGAATGCTGTCTTTGGACCTGAAGGAATCTGGTCTAAGGGTGCTGAAAGCACTGACACAACTGATTCAACAGCCATGCAACATGGACTAAAACTCCCATGTCAGTGTTTGTACCCAGACTGCATTTTGGTCCATTGTATTCTGGTCAGATCCAGTTAACAGCACATTGCA
Source organism: Elaeis oleifera (assembly GCA_000441515.1). Lineage (NCBI taxonomy): Eukaryota > Viridiplantae > Streptophyta > Magnoliopsida > Arecales > Arecaceae > Elaeis > Elaeis oleifera. The sequence continues at coordinate 866,191 of KE504840.1, forward strand.
TTTTGGTCACACTTGAAGAAAGTATGCAGATAAATAGAGGATTGTACTTTGGCTGGTCATGTTACCCTGAATGCTTTAAGTGTTGTCTGCATTTGCAATTTGCAATATGCAACTATCCTTCACAAGTTCCATTGTGAGATGACATAATTCTTCAGATATACCTAACACAAGTAGAATTTGTGAGCTTTCTATCTCCTGCTCTTAGTCATATCACCATCTCAGTAGTTCAGATTCCCTGATTTATGCTATCGCCATTGTGAATGCTATGGCTCCAAATGCTTCTCTTTCTTAGATCATTGTGTAAGCAGCATCTCTTAGTTCTAGAACTGAGCCAAGTGTAATTCCCCCCTGAAGCTGTTGTGATTGTAGAAAGCCTCTCATATAAGCTATGTACTATATCTTAGATGGTTGCTATTGTTAGCAGAATCGATTTCAATTTAATTGTCATGTGGTTTGATCAGCCACAAGGAACGTCCATAAATGACAGCCCTTGTGTAAACTTTGACAACTCTAATGCCTTTATTAAATTTCTTCCTTAACAAAAGGTGGTGGTAGTTTGTTATTACCAATTACCAGAAGATATCTGTCAGAGCATCAAATTCCAATAGTAGTTCTTGAATCAGAAATATCTGTAGAATTAAGTGTGGACGTGAAATTCACATCTGAAAGCATATTGTACGCTGATTCATGTCTCTCCTTTCTGAAAGAAATACATGAAAGGCTGACAAGAATTCAGATTTGAACTCAGAAAGAAAACTTGAGCTCTAGTTTCTATGCTTCTATTGGTATTGGTTTCTATGTCTAGGTTTGAATCTCGTAATTCTAATAGGATCTAAGACCAAATCTTTGTGGGATTCACCACACACCAACCTGTTGCATCTCTATTTCATCATATTCTTAACAAAAATGTCTATTTGCTCAGAACGTCTCCAATTAAAAGGCCCTTTTGCTTCATTTCCTTGGTGCGGTTTCTTCTTTCCTGAGAATCACTTTAAGCTTTGTAACTTAGGTTTCTATGCTGTTCATCTCTCAATAATCTCATAACATTGCATTTCTTTTACTAGGCAGGTTGGCAACACCTTAAATTGGGCAAGCTCCTGGAGAGAAACACTATTCTCTCTTCTTGAAGATATCCCTGTCGGTCTTTGTCAGTATATTGCTTCCATATCTATTGATGGGACTTCTGCAACAACCCTTATAATTGACAGGTGGATTTCTCCTTTTGTGCTCTCTCCCAGATTTTGTTACCTGCATTTCTATCAGCCCATGGGTGTTTTGGCAGATGGTACTCACCTGAATATGAATTCAAATTTTTAACCACAGCAACACTGGGGAGCTATTATGCAGACCATTTCTCTATAATGAAAGTCTCCCAGATGCTTTGCCAATTGTTACATCCATTGCCCCAGAAACCACACAGTGTGCTCTGGGTCATCCACCCTATGTAAATTAGTGTCATGGTGGAATTCAAACAATTCAAACAAAGGCTCTGCTGTACTAATGCACCAATCAGACTGGCTATTGTGGCTTTTACATGGGAAATTTGGCATTTCTGACTACAATAATGCTTTGAAGGTATTATTTCTGTCTTGATGCGTCACTACCATGTACATGTTTCTTGACCATATGTAGCAAAGTTATGCCATCTAGTCTTTGTTAAATAGTATACTTCCAGAGAGTATTGTTGTTCCGATCACGTATGTACATACATTAAGCTGAAGTAGTGGCAATTTTCCATGAATAGATAGGCAGCTTAAATAGTTCATCACTGTTCTATTAGATGAAGAGAAGCTATCTCAGCTTTTTTCTTTCTAATCATTAGTTAAGTAAATTATGAATTCCATATGATTGATGCCAGAATTACAAGCATATATCCCTAACTTCTTATTCTGTTACAGGTCGGATATAATCCAGAGACTGATTCCTATCCAAGTTGGTTGCTTGCTCAGCCATTTTCTTATTTGTTGCCTTCTGTTAAAGCACCAGGAAGTCCTATTGGTTGCATAAAGAAGATATCAGACTGCGATTTGGTATGTGTAACTTTTACATGAAAATCTGGTTTAATTCCATTGTTTGAAACTGAATTAGTTAGCATAATCCTCTATTGCATTGGGTTGAGGATGATTTCTCTCTCTTAATCTTGGATTTAGACCTGCATATAGTTCACCATGCTGATTAGAGAAAACTGTTTACTCCATTATAAAATAGATAGCTTTATTTAAGGAGCATTTGATTTCTTTTTTCATATTACTATTTAAAGTCTTTATTAATCATGCTGCAAAATTTTGTCATGAGCTTACAAAATAGAACATTGATAACATTTTCGTGGATCTAACTACATTTTAAGCATCATTTGTGGTTGTTCATATAAAGTCAATTTACTTCTGTGGTAGTTGTCAAAGGATTCTGTAAACCAAAATGTGCTGATATTTTAAAGTTGAACACAGATCTGAAACTTGAATCTGCATTGCAAATCATATCCTACTTGTCTTTAAATGCTCATAACCATCTCATACAATTGCAAAATTTTAAATGAAGGATCATTGTCTTGCAGCATCTTATTATACATCATGGTTTCAAGTACCAATCCACAGTGGCCGATATGAGGCATGCCTTAGCAACCTTATATCATACTGTTACAATACAGGGGCTCTATATACTCCCGTAACGACACATGGTATAGATGCTGTATTGACTCTGACAGCATAGCAGCATTACCATGTGTTAGTATGGGGGTGTACCATATGGACCTATAGTGGTAAGGTACTGATACAGACGTACAGTATCTAGTATCGAGACTCAAAACATAGTTATACATAGCAATCAACAAGTGCTTCAGAAAATACAAGCCAAGGTGCTAATAAATAGGAATATAAACTTTTTAATCGTCATTTTTGTGTAAAGGAACTTATTGATCCTTTAAATATAATTGGCAACGCAGATGAAACATTTTCACAATGGAACTAGAATAAACCAAGGAGATCTCTTTAGTGCCTTGGTTTATGGTCATTTATTTGTTTAGAGACATGATAAAGATGAGCTAATAGTCCTCAAGTTGAATTTGGAAAGATATGAGCAAACACTGAAACAATTATAGCAACAGGTGAATAATAAAAGAGCATTAACAGAGGTTGGAATGAGACTAGAACTGGGACTAAGTGCTAAGCATGAACTACAATAATTGGGCTAAATTGCATAACTAAGTGGAAGAAGCTTCATTAATAGTAATGCACAATTCACAGACAAGATATACCTTGAAGGCTTGAAGTAATTATTTATGTGGTATGACTGAAGAAAGGGATATAATAAGAAATGGAAGAACCTTCATCCATTCAAATTAGCATGATCAAATGGACAAGCCGCTCATATAATATTGTTTATACTCGATAAGCTAGTCGAGTGAAGTGAAGATTTAAGATAACTATACATATATCTGTCATGTGAATTAGAGCTCGACTGAAAGGACAGTGCATTTGAGATGAATCTGGAAGGTTTTTTGGAGGCACACTTGTGGCATAGGTAGGAAGGTTGGATGCCCGGAAAATAAATCAAGCTTATGAGTTGCAAACTTGCAATGGTCAAGAACACGACTAATTTAGGTGATTTATGTTGATTCTGTAATTGCCCAAGAAAGGGAAGATCAGGGATGTGGTCAAAAGCTTTGGAAAGCGGGTTGGATATTAGAGTGCATGGAATGCCGTACCGCCCCGTACCGCCCGTATCGTACCGTACCGGTCTCGTATCGGTACGCCATACCGAAGTGTACCGACATTACCGTACCGTACCGAACCGCGTACCGACACTAAACAGAATTTCACCGGTACGGGGTCCGGTACCAATACGGCGAACCTTGTTAGGGTGTGTTTGATTTTTCTATCACTTGTATAAATGTTCTCGAGTATTAAATTCCCTTTTGTGGCATTGGGTAATCACACAGCATATATGCAGTTTTGTGAGTTACATAAGTGAAAATGTTGGCACCAGTGTATTTGTTCTGGTTTGGGGCTATGGATTTGAGATACATTGAGTTTATGTTTACTCATTGTGTCAAAATCAGGTCATCTGTAGCTCAGCTTAGATCAGGCCAGTTTTGATCAGAGACTGGAGGGATATTGAGTCAATTCCAGGGGGAGAGTGCAACTTGGTTGAGGTATGTCAATATTTCAAACTTGCATCCAACACAGATCTAACCATAAATTTTGGTTTTCAGTTTGGGCTTAACTTGGGATAGGCTCTTGTAGAATTTAGGTTATCACAATCCAGAAATTACATCTGGAGGAAATGACAGAGTGAGAAATTGTCCTTTGTGGGTGGATTTGTCATAATCAGCAGACATGGATCAAATTCACATAAATATAGTCCAGAAGCTATTTTTTTAGTTCTTCAAAAAGCTACCTTTTGTCTTAAGTTTATTGGAGAAGCATTAAACTGACATTACCAAATGCTTATTTTCCAGTGAACATTGTGAAAGGACTTTTTTAATCAATGCAAGTGCAAACTAGAAATGTGAATAACTGTGAAAGCAGAAACTAATGTACTTTGTGACGGCAGTGAATCGGATTTTTGATAAAACAACCTGCCTTATAATATGAATAAAACCAGAGAAGGCTCATGTTCTCCATATATAAAGATAACCAAGTTCTAATTAATTATCAATCGTGAACAAGTGAAATTTTGCTTTGATTTCATGAAGCAAAAGTTATGACGGTCAAATATGGATACTTTCCTGTCACCAATTTGTTTTTGATCCGATTTCTTGATGGTCGTAAGTTAATGATTTTAATACGCTAAATATCTGACGAATTAATTCAAGGTGCTTTGCACTGATTGAAAGCGATTAATTGAAAGCCCAGTGGCAAGGGCTTTTATAGCATACCTTGATGGTCCATGACACTGTAATCTATCTCTGTACGTAGAATTGCATATAAAGCTTTGAGACTTTTTTAATCTGTTTATGAAGATTTTTGAATATAAAACTGAAACTAAGTGGTTTGATTCAAACATTTTTCCCTTAACTTTGGATGAAGATTTTCATGTTTGTTAGTAAGATCACATTCACACAACTGCTTGGTAACCTAGGCGATTAGGGGATTATTGTGCAAGACTGCAAGGGCCTTGATTATCATAGATGGGGAAACTCATATGGCTATTATACAGGCCACAAAGTCTATAATGCCCTTTTGCATCCTCAATATAAATGCACATCTTCATATCCTCAATATCCTCAAATCTTCTTTAACCTTTAAAATGTGCTCATCTTTGGTTTCCTCTACCCACTCTGAATTCCACTTCCACTGCCAGTAGTCATTTCTAGCTCTTCATCTTTAATTCCCTATCGAAGAAATGCACACATGCACTCTCATGCATGCATATAGTTTCTTCTGCATAGTCTTGCATGACTCCAGTCTTTATCGAATATGTAGACTAGTTTGATAAGTTCCTCTGAATTTGGATGGTAACCATCCCATGTATCACCAAGCTCTAGCGAACACAATTTGCTAAGAGGACTAGGTAACTGAAGATTTGATTACCTATTGATTATGAAGCCAATCTCAGATATATAAATAAGTCTTGTTGGTTATGGTTATGCAAACTACAAGCTCTAAATTTTGGGATCTTGAATTACTTATTTTGTATGTTAGATCGAATTTTCACTTTCATCAATCTCATAGCTAAAATTTGATGTGTTATGTTTTTATGTTCTGAACCACACTTCATCTTCTGTTTACCTTGTACCTGGGTACAGTTAGAGCTTGAAAATATTTCTTGGCATTCGAAACAAACAATGTACAAATAATGTTCCTCAGAAGTCCTACCCACAATTTTTTGTCTGTTTCTTTTCTTTTTCCAAAATTAGCATTTTAGGTGAAGTAAAATATTTGAAATATTTAAAAAACTCTTCATCCCAGGTTTTCCAAAGGGCTGTGTTGTCTGTACTGGAACAACAGATAGCATAGCAGCATTTCTTGCAGCGCGTGCTACACAACCAGGGAGGGCTGTGAGTTCTTAAAGCTGCTGCTTTACCCACTTGCTTGAGGAAGTGCTAAGAGTATCTACTGCTGTATATTATTTGGATTTCTTTCTAACTTTTGTCAGGTTACATCCTTGGGTTCAACACTTGCCATTAAACTCCTTAGCACTTCTCGGATTGAGGATGCACGATTTGGTGTGTATAGCCATCGCCTGGATGATAAATGGCTTGTCGGTGGTGCCTCAAATACTGGAGGGGCTGTTCTTAGACAGATCTTCACCAATGGCCAGTTAGAAGTTTTGAGTAGTCAAATTGATCCCTTGGTACCTTCCCCTCTTGACTACTATCCTCTACCAGCAACCGGTGAGAGGTTTCCCGTTGCAGATCCAAATATGATGCCCAGGTCAGAGGGATTTTTCTCTTTTCATTTGTCCTGCCAAAAGAAACAGCAATCATTTACAATGTGATAGTGGACATGCTTCTCTAGTTACCAGTTATTTAATCTGAACTGAGCGTTTCCGCTTACCATCATTTGCTTAGTTTCACCTTCATGTTATCTACTGCTCGAAATAGAAATAAAAGCATTGTCAAACCTGTGAGCTTCTGCATACTTGCTTTTTTGGCTAGCTAGCTGATTGTGAACAGATCAACAGATCCACAAGCAACAAACCTAGTTCCAAATTTTGATTTTTGGTTTATAAACCTTCCTTTGTCATTTTCTTCCTATTTAGTTCTGTTTGCCCTTTGATAAAAAATCTTGTCACTTGCAGGATATGCATTAACATGTTTGAAAATCTGGGGTTCGTTTCATAGTTTGAGCCTCTTTTTGATGATTAACCATCTGGGTAATGTTGACCCTCCACATTATTCATGCAGATCTAGTGGGCATCTCATATTGCATATTTCTTGAACAAGAAATGATATTAGGATGTTAGTTCTGACTTCAGTTATGAAGGCCTTATGTAAAATTAGGTATTACAACTACATAAAATAGCATGAAGTTGTACATGACACCTCTTAGCTTAATAAATGCTTTTCTTCTGTACGTCTAAGCCACTTAATCAGAAATTATAATTCCTATATAAGAAAATTAATGGAACATATAGAGTAATACAAATGTAACAAATGAATAGGGACTGAAGTCTCTTAAGCAACATCATATAGAATTGTAAAAATAATGAGAAGATTGCATGGCCTGCATAAGGATGGTTTGGCGCAAATAAGGAAGTAAAATCAAGGCCTAAAAAGATCTCCATGATTTGAATGTACCACACTCTCTAGCATGTCAGTTATTAGCAAACTGATGGAACCAGTCTATTTTCTTGTTGACATGTTTGTTGGACAATGCTGTTAAAAGTTGTTCCATCCCATGAAAGATGTACCGATGTAGTGCGCCTAAGATGCAAAATATTTTCTCTGGTTTTACACTCAGCAATAAATGTAAGAAGAAACTATTGGAGTCTATCATACGAAATTTCCTTTACCAATAAAGAACTTAAAAGAATAAATAACAATGATTGTGTTCTCGTATATTTGAATCAAAACTATGCCCTCTTTGTTAATTGTACCTGTAAGCACGGAGAGCTCTTAAAATTTCTTCACCAAACAGAAATCTGGTTTCAAAATTTGCAAGTTTAACTTGTGAACATATAATTGTTTTAATAATATTTAATATTTTTCGTTAAACCAGATCCTATCATTTGGCTGATTGTGAGTGCTGCGAAATGAATCTTGTCCTCTCTTCTTCAGGTTGCATCCACGCCCAGAGAGTGAAGTTGAATATTTACATGGCATTCTAGAATCCATTGCACGTATTGAGGTATGGGGATTCATTTTCTTCTTATAAGTCTTAATCTTTATAACATCAGTGATACATAGAATGTGCATATGGATGGGACTCAGGCCAAGGGCTACGAATTACTAAAGGAGCTCGGGGCAACTGAAGTAGAAGAAGTGTTTACTGCAGGAGGAGGAGCAAAAAATCAGGTCTGGATTAAAATACGGGAAAGGTGCTTGGCTTGCCAGTACATCGAGCATCGCAGACGGAGGCTGCATATGGAGCTGCACTGCTCGCACTGAAGGGTGTGGGACTGCAAAACTAATTTGCAAGAATGAAGATGATGAGAGGTTATGTTGGATTGCCTGCTGGTCATTTTCCACAAATAGAAGAGTCAGAGATCAGAATTGTAATAGAAACCGCTAAATTAATCAAAACATGTATATTTGATCAGTGATTTTGCAATAAAAAAAAAATAGGCAAATGCTACGGTGCTCTTTTATAATATTTATTATAAAGACATCATAAAACTTTATTTATTATTTTTCTGCTTCTCCCTCCGCCTCCCTCTGCTTCTCCACACTGTGGTCACCTCCCCGCCCCCGACATCATTGGTCCTCCTCTTTCTGTTCGCAAACCCGAACCCCCCTCTCCCACCACGGTACCTCCTCGCGTGTAGGTTCGAATCCCGCATGCCCGCGGGTCCTTTGGCACGTGGCCAACCCCACTGGCACCCGCGGCTCATCTGTCTTCGGCTACCCGTGGATCGACCGTCCCTCCGCTCCACCTGCTGTCACCCCTCATGCCCCCCCCCCTAGCCACTTGCGGCTCCTTCGCCGTCGGCCCACGCGCCGTCCCTCCCCACCCTCCCCCCTCGACGGTCTTTAACCCTACTCGTGCCGCTGCCCCCAACCGCCTCCGACGATCGCATCGCCGCCTCTCTTTTCTTGCTTCTTCTTTGCCACAGCCCATCCTCCTCCCGTGCTCGTGCCGTCGCCAACCCCCTCACTCCAGCCCGTAGTTTCTTCTTTATGCGCTCCCGCACGCCGACGGTGGCTCACGATCTTTTCTCTTCCCGATTGGCTGGCTATAGCTTTTTCGTGATCTTCTTCTCTCTCGGCCTCTCGCGCAACACCCACCCCAACGGAACTGTTTTGAAAAAAAAATTAACCTTAACTTTCAAAATAATTACTGCATCAACGGAAACATCTATCTATTTTAAATCTGAATGATCCATATTTAATTCGATAATTTAAAATAAATAAAAATAAAAATATTAAAATATTTTTGAAGCACCGTAGCAAAATTTAAAAGATATTACTGAGTAAAGGTATGACAAAGATAATGCGAACCCGCTTGGCAGAACTTCCTACCGCAGGAATTTGCATATAACTTCCTACAATGTTATAATGATTTATTGAAAATTTACAATAGTTTAGAGTACTTTGATTTAACTTGGAAAAGGCTGGCTTAACTTGTTAAACTGAGCAGAGCATGAGCTTGATATTTAAGCTTCATATAACTTCAAGCTAAGCTTCAGCATTTCTTAGCTTTCTATATTGATTGGTTGTACTTATTTCTAGCAAATGATAATATCGTCTGGGAGCTGTGCGGTTCAACTGCTAAATGGGTTTTCGTGTTTAAATCGTGATCATTTTGTTTATATTAGCAGTCCTTTTTTTTTCCTTTTTCATGGGAAGATTTACGGGCTGACGGTAACGGAACCAAACAGATTCCGTTCCTTTTCATGAGCTTGGTCGGTTTCTTTCACGCATCAGAATCTTCCGTATATAATAGTTTATATGGATGCGACGAGTTAAACCAACTGGCGCTGCCATTAAGTGGTTTTCTTTGCAATTGTCCAACATTTTTGAACCAGGTGCATTCGAAGTTAAATAAATGTCGGTGACATAGCTAAGGCTGAAATCGAAAATATTGAAATATCTATATTCATATTTATTTATTGGATGAATATAGATATGGATGTTAATAAGATACAAAAATTATATTCATATTTATTTTAAATAAATTAGATATAAATCGAATATCAGAAATATAAATATAGGTATAGATATAAGCTTGATGATGAAATTTTATGACCATAAAATTTAAATATTACTAAATAGGTGATAAATTAATTAATAGTATATTTATATGATCAATTATTTTTTTTAAAAAATTTATGAGTATTATATAAATTAATAAATTATAGATAGAATAGAATATTCAGATGCATATAAGATAATTATTTATTCATATCTATATCTATTTTTTATAATAGATATAGATATATATATATATATATATATATA